>ALYI01003484.1:0-69463 GCA_001969225.1 Ceriporiopsis andreanae CBS 279.92
AGTCAGCGAGGTCCAGGTGGACCAATCAGAGATGCATTGATCTCCGGCCATGTATCGTTCTGATGTATAACAAACACCGACCTCAACTTCCACCACGACCCCGCCGCACCCTCATAGTCATGGACGACGACGACAAAGACAGCTTGTACGTCGAGGAAGACGAGCTCGAAAGTGGCTTCGCTATCTCGGGCGATCTGGACGCCCCGCAAGCTTTCCAGTACACGACGCGCCAACTTCATACTCTCATACACGAAGGCATCATTGACCTCTCTCCGCCCTACCAACGAGGTACGTGTCAATCACTTTCGTGAACTTGGAATGCACCAAACTGTGTATGACAGATGTGGTCTGGCCGGAAGCGAAGCAGACTCGGCTGCTGGACTCGCTCTACCACAACTACTATGTTCCGCCTCTTGTCTTCGCGCAGGTGGAAGAAGACGGCGTCGTCATGCTGAGATGCGTGGATGGGAAGCAGCGGCTGACGTCGATACAGCGTTTTCTTGATGGCCAGGTATGTCGCTCAGTTGCGTCAGTCGCAATCAGTGTCGCGAATCCTCACGTCTGTACACGCGTCCTGTACATGTCTAGATCCCCTGTCAGTATATCTGTTCACTAACACTGGCCAATGCTCACTGATGACACTCCGGATCTGCAGACAAGGATTCTAAGACAGGGAAAGCCTGGTGGTACTGCGTGTCCGAAGCCGTGAAGAACAAAAACCGAGTGCCACTGTCCGGCAGGGAAACATTCGACGGGAAGCTCATCACATGCAGTCTGTGCTCTCTCCCCGTTGAGCTGATCCTTGCTAACACCCGTGTTCCAGTAATCTACCAGGACCTCACAGACACCTTGGAGCGTGACATCTTCCAGCGCGTGCAACTCGGCATACCCCTTTCTGCCGCCGGTGCGTATTTCCTGCCTCATGTGTCCGACGCGTCGCTTACGCGCGCGCAGAGAAACTGCAGGCGATCTCGTCGCCATGGTCAGACTGGATCTCGGAGCTCGACCGGCGGATGCTCATGAGCGACACGGGCCTGGGGAGCAAGATCAACATCGACCTGCGGCGCGGGCGCGACTTTCAGCTGCTCGCGGACTTCGTGTATTGCTGCGAGGCGGTTCCCAACCGGAGCACGCCCACTGCGGCGAAGCTCGAGGCTTTCCTCGCGCGCACGGACAGCCCGCGGGCGCAGTTCAAGAAGGACATCGACGAGGTGCTTACGACGTATTGGCTATTTGCGGACGACGACCGCCTGAACATGGCGTTCCGTAAAGTGGAGGCGCGCGTCGCGCCCGTGGAGTTTGTCTTCATCGGTGCGTATATACGTACACTCTGTCTTCCCCCATACGACTGATCCAAAACTCATCGATCGCCCGCTGGGTTTGTAGGGGTGTTGCTGTACGTCCTACGTGATTGCGACAACAGGCAGCGCGCTCTCGCGGTGTACGACCTGCGCACGCAGCTGCGCGAGGAGTTCCAGGACATTCGGAACAACGACCGGCTACAAAAGTTCCTGTGGGACTTCATCAGCCAGCAGGCAGACAGGCTGGACACGGACGTGTACCTAGAGCCCGCCGGCGAGGTGGTGAAGAAGTCACACAAGAAGAAAGTGGTAGGGGGCGGCACGTCGTCTAAGCAGGTCAAGACTAGCGCCGAGAGCGTGCAGAAGAAAAAGGCCCAAAAGAGGGCTGTGGATGACGACGACTCGTATAAGCAGGTGAAGACCAGTCCAAAGAAACGTCCTCGCAAATCTGCGTGAAAGTGACAGGTAGGTTTACTCCCAGCAATTCTGCAATCATATACTAGCAGCCTTATAGTCCTTTCTCTACCTCATCTTGCACCGATCACATTGTGTATCCAAGTCCACCAATCATCTTCGCCGCGCTGCGGTTCATTACTGTATCATAGATCTTGCTAGCCTGTGTATTTTGCTCTAGCCGTGTACCAAACGCCGTCTGCGTCTGTTGTCGTCCGCGCGTACTTCAGCAGCAGCTTGTCGCGCTCTTTGTGGTCAACGACGATGTCAGCGAGGAAAGGCGCGATATCCTCAGCCTTCCAGCGCGGCCGGGTGATGAAGAGGTCGGTGAACCGGGCAGAAGGATCGGGCGGGAGCGTGGATGCGGGAAAGTATGTGAGCAGTGTGACCGGCGGCTGCGCGAATGGCGCAGGGTACGACAGGACGTTGCCCTGTGTAGAGCCAACTTTGTGAGCGGGCGGAATTTGTCAAGATGAAAATTCACAGCGCGTACAGAGAGTAGCGTGAGGTCGACGTCCTCCTCGAACGTGTCCCCGACAGTCATACGCCATTTCTGCAAGAAATCGTCCTCCGCGATGGGGTCGTTCTACAGGAGGGCATGAGAAATTCGGAAAAGATATTGATTGCTTGAGACCCAACCTTATAAGCTCGCAATATGCCCACTCCGACCTCTTTGACAGTAGCCTTCACGTCCATCGACCACAGACCGCCGTCCAGCTCACCAAACCAGGACATGACCTGCCGCGATATGTCGCGTTTGATGTCGTGCTCGTCTTCCAGCGCGGCTGCGAGGTCCTCTATGGGTGCGGCGCTGTGCGGCAGTGAGAGAGACACGAGATAGTTGAGGAGCAGCTCAAGAATCGTTGTTAGGAGCGATGGCGATATCGGCCGCAACTCGTCTGCACGACGGCAACCGCGTTAATCCAGTTCGCAGTAATTTCATGGATTTGGACGCACTTTCTAATGTAAGTACACGACGCTCTTTCAGGCCTCTTGCGAGTTCACTGTCGCTCGCCTGCAGCGTCTCGCGCGCGTCGGTGTACGTGAATTTGCGGCGTTTCGCCTTGGTGTCGTGTTTATATCATAGACGGTAGCGCAACAGAGAAGACAAATCACGCACTGGTCTGTCATCTTGGTCGACCTCCATCTCGTCATCCTCGTCGTGCCCTTCAGCGTATTCCCTTCCCCTCAACAATCCCCCCAGCTTCTGCAGTTTTGGCAGAGTGGGCACAAGCTCCAAAATTTCGTGTACTTGGTCTCTGATGACAACATCTTTTGTGTCCGCCGTGTCCGGGTCTGTGTCCGTAGGTGGCGAGACCACAAGGACCGAGTTGGACAGGACGACCGAGCGGAGCATGTAGGTCTTGCTCTCAGTACAGAGTACAGCTTCTTCAGTGGGATCGCCTTTAATGAACAGACTAGCAATCAATTCGACGCGTGTTAGGCGCAACGAAACGCGTGAATATCGGTGTCACGACGCACGCACTTTGGTGGATCGAGATGGTCGAGCGACGACTCAATGAGCGTGCACAGGTCTTGGGGGAGCTCCATCAGTCTGTACGTCCCCATGTCCTCGGTGGGTGACTGCGTAAAACGCAGATTATATTCAGGCATGATGATCGTATATGTGAAGCTAGTTATAAGAGACTGTCTCGAGTGACAGTTGAAGACAAGCTTTGGACGAGCGTCAAACCGATCTAATTCGGCAGGCGCCTCAAAAACCGAGCAGGTCGACGATTTCCTGAAAGAGTTGATGTATTTCAGCACTATATTGGTGGGATGCAAACCCGAAAGATATAAATGAGTGCATATCTCCAGGTTCGGAGAGACGATAAACTTAAACTTAGCGGTTTACGGAGCGCTGGGCAAGGGACCTGTCCAGTGTCGGCACCGGATTTGGGTTTTGACGAAACTTATCCTGCGCTCGCCATCAAAGTCGCCACCGCTCTTGCTCTTGACCACATCTCTCTCGTCCGCTGATCCAAAAGACGCAAAGTCGTCGAGGTCGCCCGCCAAGCGAAACATATCTGTGACACATTTCTGCGACGTAAACGCCAGCTTCGGGCGAGTCGGCGCAAACTCAGCCTAAACGCAGCTCAAACTCTTCAGTTCGCTGTTTGAGCTCGTCGTCGTCGCAGTCGTCGCCGTCCACGCCCTTCAGCGCTCACAATGACCTCGACGACCTCGACAATGTCGTTGGCATCGGTCGCTTTGGACTCGGTGACCGCCCTGGCGTCGGCGACCGCCAACATCACAGACCCCCTACCCAGTGACATCCTGCACGACCCTCCAGACTCTGCTGCGCTCGCGACACATCCCCCACATCATGCGAACGCAGTGCTCGCGTTCATGATTGGGCTCGCCATTGTTACGCTCGCCTCTGTCATGAACGCCGCCGGTTTGAACCTCACGAAGCTAGACCATGTACGTCGGGAGGTTGCCGCTCTGTCATTTCGATGCTGACCGCCCTCCTATCAGGTTAGAACAGGTGCTATACCCAAGGCTAATCGGAAAAAAGACTGGCTGCGACCGCTGTGGCTGCTGGGCATGATTCTGTACATGTACGTCGCTCGTCCGAACGCTCCGAAGAGCCCTGCTGACGGTGACACGCCAGTCTTTCACAACTTATTGGCAGTACCCTGGCATTAGAATACATGCGAGCAGGTGCGTGGCCTTAACTTGCGCGCGATGTCGACAGTCTGGTCAAACTGCGCACGCTGCGGAATGCCGCTGACAACCGCATAGAATATGTCGCGCCGTTAGGCTCCACATCCCTAATCTTCAACTTCTTGTTCGCGAAATTCCTCGTCAACACACCAGTCACGAATCACGACATTTACGTGCGTACTCTATGGCTTCGCTCTGCACACGTGCTGACTGGCAGCCGCTATTCAGGGCACCATCATAGTCATCATCGGCGTAATAGGCATCGTCGCCTTCGGGTCTATCAATAGTGGCTTCACGAACGAGACGGACGCGCACCACCTGACGTACCTCTGGACGCGCGGGAACTGGCTCGGCTACTTCTTCGTCATGGCCTTCGCGCTCATCTTCCTCGCGATCTTCACGTCGCAGCTGGACGCAGTCCTGGTATCCCGTACGGACCTGAGCGCGGTGCCGTTCAGCAGCATGAGCGCGGCGCACCCGACTGGGCCGCCGTCTAGAAATATCTTCCGCAGGGTCACGGGGCTCTGGTATAACGTCACGTTCCATATACGGTACTACCTGGAGGCGTGGACTGCGTCACACGACGATAAGCGCATCGCGTGGACCCTGGGCATAGGCTGGGCGTGCTGTGGCGGCGGGCTGGCCGGCGGGTGCTTGGTGTTCGCCAAGGCCGCGTGAGTCTCACATTACTTTGCGGAGGGATGTCGCTGATCGTTTTTTTGCAGCGTCAAGCTGATATCGGGGAGCTTGTCGCACGAGAACACGGGAAACCAGTTCGGGCATGCGTCGTCGACTTTCACGTTTATACTGCTAGCGGTGACGGCGGTCGCGCAGATTATCTGCCTGAATCGCGGGTTGAAGGTGTACGACTCGACGCTCGTTGTGCCGGTCTTCTACGGGGTGTACACAGCGGCCGGCTTCCTCGACTCCTTGGTACGCGGTTCCACATTCGAGCACGTCAAAATCTAATCTTTGGTCTTGTGATTGGGTAGATCTTCAACGACGAAGTGGACGCGTACGAATCATGGGACCTCTTCCTGATCTTCACGTCCATCCTCGTGCTCGTTTCTGGTGTCGTACTGCTCACGAACAAGAAGCCTGCCCCGCGAAAGGGACCAGATGGGGCGGTATCGAACGCGACCAAGCTGGCGAACCTCAAGCGCGCACGGCGGAGGCGCAAGGGCGCGAAACCGGGGGATACGAGCGAAGAGGCGGAGGGTTTGAGGGAACATAGCCTCGAGGACGGCGAGCCACACGGAGACGAGGAGGTACTGTGGGAGCTAGGCGAGGCTAGCGACGAGGAGGAGGAGGACGGACCGGAGGAGCCTGCCGGCTTCCCATCACCGAGGCGGGAACCGGGCGCTTCTCTTCCTGACGGCGAGGGCGAGCGCGCGCGGATACTCGAGCGCGACGAGGAGCACGACGATGACGACGACGAACATCGAGGGTCGGTCTCGTCGGACGCGACGCTGGCGCATCCCGCAGGCGAGGCCGTGCCGTACGTGGACGACGACTTCGGGGACTGGGGCGAGGGCGAAGGTAAGACCCATCAATGACAGTTTGTCATGCGATGAAGGTCGTATTTTATGGGATCTTATCGTCTATCGTAATATGGGTCGTAATGCTTTCTCAAGGAAGGAAGGAAGAATGGGAAGGAAGGGAATCTGGATACAGGATACACACACATATTCGCTACATCTCCATGATTGCTGCTAATGCATTACACATTTGGTTACACGCACATACACACATCTCATATTTTTGACCAGACACTGTTCGCTGTTCTGGTTCCAAGCCTCGCATCGCCCCCACCCATCGACCCGCCCATGGTTTTTGGTACGTCTGTGGCCTACGTTTTTCGTTCGTTTGTTGTGCTTATGACTCCGTCTCTCTGCATACTGCACAGCGACCGCGGACCTAGATAGTATTTGCATGCATATCACAGTCACCCCGCATAACACTGCTCATTAATGACAGCTTCCTTGTACACCCATTAGTCTCGGTCCGCTCTTCTTGCGTCGGCAGGTGCGGCAATGGGTGGATAGCTCTATGTAGGGTTTTGGTACGTTTGTGGCCTATTCTTGTCGGTCTTGTGCTCATGACTCCGTCTCTCTCCATGCTGCACAGCGATTGCGGATCTAATCCTTGCATATCACAGTCACCCCGCACAACACTGCCCTTTGATGGCAGCCATTCACTGTGGGACCTGAACTTTAACTCGCGCCATTCGTGTAGGACATCTCACTCTTGGTGTGTGTGTGTGTACTCGCAAAAAGGACCGACAGCAGTTGTACATCGCCACGGACGTGCGCAAGATAGCTCATAGTCACCGTACGAATCATCGACAAGCGGGTACAACAAACTGAGTCACAGGTGTTGTGGCAGTCCTAGTAAAGTTACCATGCAAGGTCGAACGGATCTTGCAAGTGTCAACCGTCATTGGACATCCATCTTGTTGTTTGTGCGGTACGTCGTCCACAGCCCACTGGAAACAGGCAATAATCTGACAGTGCGCCTCCGTAACTAGCAGCGCTTACGAGGTCTTGTGCTCGACTGCGGGACTAATATCAGAGCGTGTATGCCATCTAGCACCGGTATGTGCGCCATTGCAATACCGTGTATGCATAAAAAGAGCAGCTCCCTCGCTAGGTGAACTTTCAATGTATTTCTCTACGAGCCTCCCCCTCAGCGCCTCTCACCTTCATCGTCACGGGCTCCCTGACAACGCCGCATCATAGCGCGCCATGCCGCTTGACTCCGGCACAGGGACCACCAGCACTAGTATGTCGGGCTCCGAGCGGTTCGACATCGCGACGGGCATCCTCAGCGTGATCGTCCTCTTCTGTGCGCTCGTCGAACGAGCGCTTCCCCGTACCCGGCTACGACTGCTCGACAAGCGATTCAAGCATACCGAAGCTGAGCTCGAGGACCTCTTCGAGGAAGGTTTACTCGATATCGAATGTGCTCTCTTCATGGAGCGACTTGCTAGGTGACCAGTTGTTCTATGGCACCACGCTGGCCGCGCTCACTAGGCTTGTAGACTCCGCCGCGAGTACGACGACTTGGCCGTGCGTGTGCACGCAGCACATGCGGTCCACAAACAAGTCATGGAAATGTGCAAAGGCCTCTCATGCTCCCTCACTATCGTTCATCGGCGCCTCATCGCGATCCACGCGGATATCGCCGTGAGTACTGCGCGGGCGTGGGGTAAACACTCACAGACCGCCACTTGGCTAGGTGCGTAGGTCTGCGATGCATAAGACACCGCCGCCGTCAGCGACACCGCGGAAGTCTTCTCGTGCGCTGCCTTCGCATGCGACGGATGAGACGCGCCCGGGTCGATCTGGCTCTCGACATCCGTTGGCAGCGCGTTCGGTTGTCCCACCCCGGTCCGCTGGCAAAGGTGCATGGTGGCGCCGCTTCAGCTCCTGTGTCGCATTGACGCAATATATTCAGGTGTCACGAAGTCGAAGCCAATCACCTCCGCGCTCACCAAGAGTTCTGCACCGATAGCCGCTCGCTGTGCGTTGCATCCTGCTTCTATTACCACTCGATCTTGGTGGGTCTAAACCAATCGGTTTTGCAGCAAACCTTGCCGGTCCTCGTTCAGTGTCTGTGCCAGCGCGTGGCAACACGAAGGCAAAGTCAACTATCCCGCGCGTGAAATCGTCGCATACGGTTTCTTCGCGCATATGGCCGAACATACCAGAGGATCGCCGTGCACTCTGAATGGAGATTCACTGGGCCACATGCAAGCTGTGAAACTCCCGCTTCACGTGTTGTGGATACCTCTCCTGTAGAATTTCAGCGGAATAAAGATTAAAGGACTATCTAGACAATATATTGCTAATGCTACGTTCCCGTGGGGAAAATACCCAGTGCGTGAGTCGTAATTACATGAATACCTGGTCCAACAATTCATAGCGTCATTCAAACTGTCAGCATCCCGATGCTCGCTGCAATGCTAGCGGTGTGTCACACATGATAGCCGAATGGCGGTCATCCCGAGCCGAGCCAGGAACGTCAAGCATCAAGACTCCATATAAATGGATGCCATCATGGCGTGTAGCTGCAGACCGCAGTTATATGTCATGCTCATACGCAGAGGCTCCGGACCAACGGAACGGAAGTATGCAAGGAGTCGGAGAGCTGCAAATTGTCCGATCCGGTGGCACGGCGTATGTTTCGCTAAACACGTACCTGCGTCCCTCTGCCGTTGTGGCGAGGTCACGAATCTCCCGGTAAAGTGCATTCACATTGCGAAGGATTGTCAATTAGGACCGAGGACGGTGCGTTTTTACTGTCTCAACAGTCAGCCCGTTGTCCGCAGTAGCAGGAACTAGCAAGGTTGGGTCGTGGCAGACAGCGATCCCGGGAACCGCTGTCTCACGCGTTTAGCCGCTAGATAGATCGCGCGTGAACCAGGGCCAACTATGAGGGTCTTCAAGCAAAGCCATGCACTGTGAGCGGGCTTCTTTAGAATCTAGAGGTGAGCCTTTGGCAATACATCACGTCTCCTGCTAATGCGATATGAAGGTACCCCCATTCGCGACCTTGCGCCAGAGGCTTATGAGATAGGATTACGGACATGTGCTGTGCACTGTCATGTAAAGCGTACTCCCGGCTCTCTTATGGCAAGAGCTAAGCTGACGTCTGCCTCCAATATCGGAGTATTGACGAGACGACGGGCGAAGTTCACTTCCTCCGACTCGAGGCCCTCGCCGTCACAACGTACCATAAAAGCAACGTCTGTATGTATGCTCTCTCCATCAACCACAGCCCACATCGCTCTCGCATCTAACCTCTCCATCACTCGTCATGGTGTACAAGCTCAATCTCAACAAGACAGAGTACGCTGCGGACGACGGCAAGGATCCCAAGCAGAACATCTCTGTCGGGTTCCTTTGGGGCAAGCTCGATCCTGCGCTATTTAAGGCGAATGCCGCCGAGAAGAAGTTCGTCACAGACAACTACACTGGAGATAGGTCTCCCGCTTTCGACAAGCTGCGTCCTTACGACCTTCCCCGCGACCGCTTCAGCTCCGATGCTGTCCTCACCCTTCCCTCCGCTGCCGACACCCCTTACGATCTCGCCGACCACTACCAGCGTGGTCGTGCCGAGAGGCACTTGATCGTTACTCAAGCGGGAGAGACGGGAGACGTCGCCCATGTCGCCGGCGCACTGGCTCTCGATCCCCTCACAGACGTCATTGTCCTCTCGACACCTGCACCTACAGATAGGAACAACGCTGCAGCCGCAGAGTTGACCTACCGCAACGTCACCGATCGCTACAATGTTGGCTCCGAAGGGGAGCGTCCCTTCGAGATGCTCAAAGTACTTGCGGAGCGCGTACTGGTGTGGGAGTTGGAGTCGACGAACGATCTGAAGGCTGCGTACGGTAGTCTCACGCGTCCGCAGGGTGCCGGTTACCAGGCCCTCGGTCCACCGACATTTTCTCCGCGGGCTGACCGGCGTGCGGGGTCCATCGAGGAGAAGGTTTACAATGTTCGTATACAATTCGTCTGTTGACATTGGTCGTATACTTATTCTGCTTACAGAACGGTTGCTGGTATTACACGAACTTCGATGGCGGGAAGCTTCAGTACCCAACGACGAGGGTAGGAGGCTCTACAACCATCGTCCAGCTCCAGTACATAAGATATGGCAACACCAGGTCCCTCGGGACTAAACGTTTCTACGATACTCTGACTGCCGCTCTCACGTCCCCGAAGATTACGACGAAGGAGGTCGAAACGTGGGCGGCGGCGCTGAAGCCGGAGGTGGTGGGAAAGAAGCTCGCGCTCCCCGCTAAGCCGGACGCCATCTTCCTGCCAGCGATCATCCTCCTCGTCTGGTCGCGCTACAGCGGGCAGAACGGGCCCAAAGGCGGATACAATCCTGCGGGGGACAGCGACGAGATCGGCCAGAAGCAGCTGATAGACCTTGGAAGGAAGTTGGGCATGACGGTCATAACCATCGGTCACGACTCGGATAGAGGTCCTACCCCTCGCGGCGATATCCATCTCGGAGAGTTTTGGAAGGTTGCACCTTTCGCCGGCAAAGGGCGTCCCGGTCAGGCCACCTTCTACGCCAGACTGGTGGCTCTTGGTCATCGTGTGGTTCAGGTTGGACAGAAGACGGGAGGGATGGATAACGCCGCGCTCGTCAAGGTCCCTACTGTATACATCGAGGACGCGACGAGCCCCACGATCGCCCGCATGCAGAAGTGGACATCCGTGATGCCTCTGTACCAAGGTGCGATAGTTTCCCAACCGCCCACAGCTGTCGGAAAGGCTATCCGTGCCGGGCAGAAGTATGAAAACGGAGAGGGCAAGCCTGCCACATACATTCCTACGCTGGCAGAGGGTAGGGAGGCGGTTGAGAAAGATGAGGGCAAGTATCCCCCAGGATACCTCTCGGGAGATATCAACACCATCGAGACGACACTGCGTAAGGTGTTCAAGACCGCCTATAACATCGACTTGAAGAAGTGAGTACGTAGCGATTATATAGTCGATTTCAGATTCACTGAATACCATCGTTGCAGGTGATGGCCAGGTAGTCAGCGGAGTTCTGCTCCTACTGTACCAGCGTATGCTGGCGATTATGCACTTCTTACATTTGGAAACGTGTCATACACGAGTTGTTTTTCCCTTTTGTGCTTGCGCTTTGAGGTGTGGCGTCGCGTCCAATACAATACCCGAAGAATTGAGCAGTCAAGATAATGAATACAAGACACTCGCACATCCCAACTGCTCTTGCGGGCAGCGAAAGTGTCTAGGAGACTCGTGAAGCGCCATAATTTGTTGAGTCGGCGGAGTCTGATTATCTTGGCCTAGATGACGGTGACGAATACATCTACCGAGACGACCTGGCGCTGCGAACCCACTATAGGCCGCTTGCGTGTTCTGAGCGGTCGGGTCCGACATAGCAAGCGAGAGAAGCTGCATAGAAAACACGTCAGCGAGGGTATCCTTGGACCCTGGTGACGGGGTTAAATCGGTGTCGTCATCGACTCGCTGTCGATGCATTGACGAGCTCTAAGATTGCTCATCGATGCCGCCTTGCTCTAAGTATGCTGTCGCTGGCGTCGAGAGATAAGTACGCACCTGTAAGCTGTTGCGCGCCTGAACTCCAGCGCCGGCACATCATGCATCATGGTTGGACCGTATGCGAGACTGAGCTGGCTTCCTCCGCGGCCAGGTCTTTCATCCGTCTCTGACAGCTACGTATTATATGTACTTGCTGCAGCAATTAGTCTGATATTGTAGAAGGAAAGACGGCCGCGTACGGTTGGCGTGATCACCGCAGAATCTAAACGAAGGGCTGCCCGTCAGGCATGCGTAGTGGCTTCAGTGCTATTGCATACCATCAGCTCATGCCAGTCGCACGCCGCAGCCAGTACCAAGGTAGCTTCCAGTATTGGGTTCGTCATTGCGTGCAAAGGGCAGCGTGCATTCGACGTAGTGTTCTCGTCGACAGTCGAACGGGATCTAGGAAGACTAGCGGGATATAATGAACCAATGAACCGACTACGCAGACACAGCAGCTTCTCGGCGCATCCGCTAAAAGTAGGCCACACCCAGTCGTACGGCCGTGCCTAGCCTGATGACCAGTTATCGCGCAAGTTAGTTGATGCAGCTCCTCGAAGGCGCTCCGAAGGAACTGAACGAGTAGTTGTCGTGCTAGGACAAGAAGGAGCTCTAATCGAAATGAAAATAATGCGGACGTAACGTATAGAGTACGAACAACGTGGTAGCAGAATGCTGTGATGAACATTTGCGAATGTGCGATGGAGGACGAGTAGAACGTCGAGGTTGAGCAAAATTGGCGCCGTGAACTTTGCAAGCGGCAGGTTGGCACGTGCACCGCCACGTGTTCGGCATCGGCTGGCCGAGGTCGATTCATAAAGGGGCGACCTCCTTTTCTCTTCGACCTCATTCTGCAGCAGCGCTCCGAAACCTCATCTACTCGTTATAGCCCCCATTTGTGAGCAAAAACCTTTCGAATAACCCATATAACTCCTTCACGACGTCTCATAGTATCACGTTGGCACCTCATGTCGAATTTCACCATGATAAATCGTTTGAAACAGTCATCTAGTATTCGCCCCACGTTCGTCGCTTTTCTCTCTCCAGCTTTACGCTCACACTCACTTTTGTGCATGCAGCAACGCTTGCCAAAGCGTTGGAGATGGGGCTTTCTCTTCCGACATGACTCCTAGCGTGCTGGCGGTGTGCCACATCGAGGGCAACGACTCCGTCTACTATTACTCTACTACCTTCTCTGGCGGGCCCGGGGTGAGTCTCATCGTTATCGGAACTCGACCCATTCTTGACCCATCCCCTTTCGCATTCGCAGTGGCGGTTTTGACATCCCCGCCGCGAAATGCCCTCCCGACAGAGGGTCGTCAGACTGGGTGACAGACAGTCTGGCGCCGATCACCATCTCTCCTTCTTCCGACCGTTCCTCCACGCTATCTTCATTTGGTTCAGAAAGCTTCAAAGATTCCATTGTCTATCCACCGACACCACCTCCCGAATCCCCATCGGACGGGCTCCCGGGCTTCCCTCTCTCTGCGGGGTCGTGCAACATCCCCATTCCCGGCAGAAACGCGAACGCCTACGCCCATGTGCCGCCGCCGGACATGGCCACGCCGCCACTCACACCGGACGACGTCGACGAGCCCAGCAGCATAGGCTCATCGGAAGCACCGCACGATCACAACGACGCCCTGGACTTCCTCTGCACGCTCTTTCCGAAAGACGCCCTGACGGCGCTCCCCTATGCCAAGCGCGTGAGCATCGCCGGCGAGAGCCTCGGTGCGACGTTTGACGGCGTCGTGCTCGAGCTTCCAGAGAAGCCGAGGACGCTGTACGTGGACGGCAAGAGCGCCGCCCACGTTAATCTCCGCGAGAGGTGAGTAGCGCAAAGTTTCTCCGAGGCGGCGTTAAATTCGGTACTGACTGTAGCTCTCAAACAGCATCGTAGCGTTGCTTGATCTCGCAGACGAACAACTGGAATGCACCGCGCTGGTGCTTGCGCTCGAGAAAGCGTCTCCCGCGCTCGGCGAGCTGCTGCACTCGTTGATGTACGTCGGCGGTACCGTCGTCACCGCCCCGCCTTTCCCTGTCGACCCCGCATACGTCCTCGTCGGCTTGGAATTGTAGTCCCATTCTCGCATTCGGGGTAATATAGGTACGGTAATGGTGGGTTAGGTTGATGTGGTGGAATCCATGATTCGATTTCTGTTTCTGTTTTGAACGACTTGTGGCCCAGTTATGTTGTCTGGCGAAGGTTCGGTATGCGTCCGTGTACATTTCTATACATGCAGCGCTCTCCAATATACTCTTTCTCTCCAAACGCTATAGTGACTTCTGTTGAGACTATGACAATGCGACTGTGGTACGTTTTCGTCGGCCGCTCGCCTGTCACGCGCTAAAGCTTTTTGGTTACCTTCAACCCTTTCTTGCTCCTAAACAATGTGTCTTGACAATTCGGACAACGGTAACGAACCTCGTGCCGCCAGCCTCGTGGAAGTCGACTCTTTCTCTGCCTTGAACATCCAGGTGCACACAAATTGAATCCTGAACATCCAACGACGACGGTGTAGCGATGGGCTTGCTCGAATCCATCATCGGCAGCCTCGTCCGCCTACTCTGCGGACCTCCACAAGACCAGCAGCAGCCCGCGAAGCCACCGTACGCACATGAGGCATACCCACCGCCCTCAGTGCCGCATGGTAGGCCTCAGCAGCAGCCGGTACACCGCCCGACACCCGGGCAGCGGTTCGTGCGTGCCCCAGTCTTTTCCTCGCTGTGCAGTCGCGCTGACTATGTCTTTGTTTGTGGCGTCGTCGTGTCTGCTTCCCCATGACTACTTTGACTTCCGGATTCACGTTGGCAGGACCAAAACCAGGTGAACCAACAGGACGTGCACTACACGTCCCTCCGCGCGCGCGCGAACGAGGAGGGCGACGCGATGGCGCGGAGCTTCGCGGAGAGCCACGAGGCTTATGCGTCTGGCGACGGTGCGCGGGCGAAGGAGCTGTCGAACGAGGGGAAGCGGCACCAGGCGGAGATGGAGAGGCTAAACCGCCAGGCGAGCGAGTGGATATTCGTCGGTGCGTGCTTGTCGCTGGTATTGTCGCTGAGTATATGGCGTGGTATGAGGCTGGGGCTGACCTGTTTATTTCGATGGTTCTCTGCATTTTCGACTCGCAGAGAACAATAAGGTACGCCGCATACATCTTGCTGGTGTGGTCTGAAGAACGGTCGGATGACAGCGCGTTTTTATATCTAGGACAGCCAACCCGGCGAAGTTGATCTACATGGGTTGTATGTGAAGGAGGCTATCACGTTCACTGAGCGGTCCATTCAAGAAGCTCGCCAACGAGGCGATGCGCAGGTCAACCTTATTGTCGGTGCGTCTTACCAACTCTAACTCTCTCGTGAGATGGTGTCCGAAGACTGACACACTTTCCCACCACTCAATGAAATCCAGGAAAAGGCTTGCATTCGCACAACGGGTCTGCGAAGATCAAGCCTGCCATCGAGGAGCTCATGCAAAAGTGCGCATCAGAATGTGTCTAGCCGCGTGCTGCAGCTGACATGGACTGTGAATCGACAGGTACAGCCTCGTCGCGGAGGTCGACCCCGCGAACGCAGGTGTGCTCATCGTGAGCCTCGATGGACACGACAGAGGTACGGGCAACGTGATGATGCCGGGCGACATTGCGCGGGGCGTCGAGCGGCAGGACGAGGGATGTCTCGTTATGTGAGGGATGTCAGGTACCATCCAGAATCGAAGTTATTCTCCGTGTTGTGCTGCGACGAATTGCGCAAACCAGATCCACCCGCTCGCTTTGACGGAATCCGGAGCACCATCCCCAGCCTCGTGCTCAGTGCGCCGCGCGCCCTTGCACCGCCCTCCGTCGAGATACAATCGCCTATCAGGCCTACTAGGAACCAGCCCGCCTCGCGTCGCTGAACGTGTCGGCGCGCCCTTGTCGCAGCAGCCTCGTGCTGCCCGCCGTGACTCGACGCCGCCGCGTGTATCTCGCTCCCGACGTGACTCCTTTACGGGGAAGACGGCGGGTCGCTCGACCCCGCCCTGAAACCAGCGCGAGGCAGTTTCAAGTCCAGCGACCAGCCACATGTTATTCCGACTGCACCCATCATTGGCTGTCCGCCCATCAGGACAATCGATATTCGTGTGGCTCAGCGCCTTTTTTGTGCAGAATGTCGGTTGCGACTCAAATTGACAGCGGCCGCTACAGCGACAATAGGCCGCATTGTCGCATCCCATCAGCGTTGTAGAAGTCCAGACAAAAGTCCCCCGTCTCCCCGCAGGGTGTCCTGGGGTGTCGATTTTTGCTGCGTGAAAGCGCCTCATTTTGAGGGGCGGATATATATATTGGGCTGTGACTAATTAGGACGCGCCATCTCCTAACTCTGTTTCTTTCTACCCACCACCTTCAAAATTATGAACGACGTTGAGAACGACCCAGACGCGTATGCTCTCGTGCCCAAGTCGACAAAGACCAAGGCGACAAAGCACAATACTCCTCACCTGCCTAAAGAATGGTTGCAGGCACGCCGCGACGAGTTCGCAATGAAGCATTTTTCTTCCTATGTCGACATGGACTACATGCGCCAAGTCAGAGTCGACACCGTCAACGTGAACACAGACAAACCTCGTAATCCGGACGAGATCCATATCCTGGAGGGATACGACGAGGGTGCAGGTCGCACTCTGCTGCATTATGGAGCGATCTTCTCAGACCACCTGCTTGTATGCGAGATGATCAGGTACAGTGCCAATTGTCCTTGGATATCGATGTCTCGGAATTCACTGACGAAATGGTGGCCAGGCTGGGCGCGTCCGTCAACAAGCGCGACAACAAAGGACAGACACCGCTGTCGCTGGCCCTCGATGTCTGGGCGATCGCCATCAAAGCCGTAGTCGACGAACGCGTCCGGTACGACGAGGCGCGTTTCGAACGTCTCCGCCAGATCGTGCATGTCTTGCTGGACCAGCACGCGGACGTCGACGTGAAGAGTGAGGGAATGACATGTCTGCACAAGGCATGCATCATCGGCGACTGGGGCGTCATCACCGCGCTGTTGCGACACGGCGCGAAGCCTCTGCCCCCGAGAGATCCCGACTATGACACCCCTCCGCCGGCGAGCTTCCTCCCTCCTGCAGAACGCCAGCGCTTCCGGCGGGTCGCTTCGAAGAACGAGGCGTTGGAACGGCCGCCGCGCGCCTGCCCATGTTTCTCCGGGAAGGCTCTGGACAAATGCCACGGACGGGTGTCGGACGCGCCGTACCCCGAGCATTTCAGATGCATCTGCGGGTCGGGCAAGTCGTACGCGGTGTGCAGCTGCAGCAGGCGGAACATGCCCGCGCTGGAACGCTTCGACGAGGCCAAGGACAGGATCATCGCGCGCTTCAGCCGCGATGTGCCGTTCCACCCGCGCCTGATCCCCGATATGAAGCTCGCAGACAACAAATTCGTGAAGGAGAGCTTCCATATCTTGGACGTGATCGCGGTTTTGCTGGACGTTGAGATGCCGCCGGATGAGAAAGGCAAGGCGTGTCATAAGGCGGGCATGGAGAAGGTGCGCGAGATGGCGATCAACCTCGTGCTCAGCGAAGATGTGGACCCGGCTACCGCGTATGCTTTGCATCGCGTCAACTTTTTCCCGAGGTAGGTCGCGTTATAATGAACAAAGTAGCGGTACTGACGACCGATGTCTGCTAGGCCTCAGGGACGCACGATGGATAAGCGAACCTTGAGAGAGAAGAAGACACTGTGGAACGACGCTATCGACGCATACATTGCGCTGGGATCCGACAGGAGGCCGGCGATTATCATAGAACAAGAAAACAAACTAGGGCTCAACCTTGGCCCTCTGTACCCTCTTTGCGAGAACGACCAGTGCAGGAAGATGGAAGGCATAGACGGCGTGACGATGCGCGCGTGCGGAAAGTGCAAGACTGTGAGTTGCAATGACTCTGGCCACCATGCTCCTTCAAAGCCTTACTGTTGCTCCACAGGTCGTGTACTGCAGCTCCAAATGCCAGCACGACGACTGGCCGAAGCACAAGGTCGTGTGCGGCGATCGGCTGCAGGAGCAGATGACGCGCTCGCAGGTGAACCTGATCACGTACGGGATGCGCGAGTCGTGCAACATGTTCAAGCCCGTGCTCGAAAACATCGACCCGAGCGAGACGAATCAGAACCTGGCGCCGCTCGAGCGTATGGTGAACTACATCAGCAACGGGCAGCCGCTTCCGCAGGACCTCCGGGACTTGTCGGCGGACGTGTGCAAGGTGATGCTGCAGATGAAGAATGGGCAGCGGTCGTTGGAGGATATCCAGACGATCCCGATGCCGCTGTTGCATTATGTGAAGTAATTGGTGGTCGGTGACGAGGAGGAGTTCCTTCGACCTAGAGTATCGTGACGAACGTTATGCTTATGCATGTAGAGTATGATTATGCCCGCTATGTTGATATGATTATGCATTATTGCTTGTCGTCTGCCGTGCTTGACCCGATTTTTGTGTAATCCACGCGCGTCGGTGACCCGCGCCCCCGCCCGTTTCCTCTTTTCCTCTCGTCTGTATTAGGATAGTTGCTCGATACCCCACTCACCTCGTCATCTCCAATCTACCTTATATACCGCGACGCTCGGTGGCAGGGATCCTCAGCTCTTCCTCCCGACCACCAGGTACGTATCCCCTCTGTATTCTCCGTAGCCTGAGCTAACGCTGCCGACCACCGGAAATACACATAACACAGACAGAACGACTATAGGACTATCTTCTCGTCCGGTTTGGTCTGCAACGGAGACTCAAATACACCTTGTTCTAAGTTCCGTCTCTTGAGTGTTCTGCGCCATACGGCGTGGTTCCACTTTGATTCGTTTTGATTTGGTCAGACACGAACTAAGATCGATTCGGTTGGTCGATGAATCTAGCCGCTTCACGAAGAGAGGCGACCGCGTCCTTTTCTTCGTCAGCTTCGTCAAGTGCGTTATTAGCCTTGATCCTGGTGCGGCTTGTTCACTACCTCCATCGTCGACCTTCCTGAGCTAATGGGACAGCGCCACGACGCGATGGACGCACTTATCCACAGATTGCAGTACAGACTCGCCCAAGACCCGCAAAATGAGACACTCCAACGCGTCCTGTCGCGCCTGCAAGCGGCAGAAAACGGCGGGGTCGTGGACGACGATACGCGAGAGGCACTGAGGGCGGATTTGGAGGTGTTGCAGGGGGAGGGCATTGTGGACGCAGGCGAGATCTCGATGCTCGGCGCGTTGCAGCGACGCACATCCGAGCGGGGCGCACACGCAATCCGGGACTCTCGACATCGCACCGAAGACAACACACGCATAGACGAGTTCCGCTATGTGCACGCCCATCTCGCCGACTCGACAATACCCCGTCTGGCGGTGCCAGCGGCCGTCGCCCTCCCATCAGAGCTCATCGATCTCCTGAACGAAACCTACTTCTTGCACATACTCGCCACAGAACCCGAGTCTTTTCTGCCACCAGGCAAATCGCTGTTGTCGGTACTTTCGCGCCCCAATGTCGCGGCGCAGGCTGGGACATCGGCCTTGGAGCAACGCGTGGGGAACATGGTACATGCCGCATTCTGGGACGAGGTGCGCCGCTTATCGTTTACCGTGTCCGACGATCGTTGATATCCGCTGATGTCAAGGCATACGAATCCCTGTCAAACCCCGTGCCGTCCGTACAACTCACTCGTCTAAAGCTCCTGTATAACGATCTGCACACCATCCTCGTCCCGCTGCTCCCGGCCGGCCATCCGGTGATCGTCACACTGTCCTCGCCGCTCTCGCCCACATCTGCACCGCTGGGCTCTGCGATCACGCATCTGCGCGAGGTGCTGCGGAGTCTCCGAGAGCGCTGTGCGCCGTCGCGCGACGAGCAGATCGACGCGCTCGTCGGGCGGCTCGACGTGTCCCCGGAGGCGGACTTGGCGCGCGTGGTCGTGGACGTCGCGCGGGATCTGCTGAAGGTCGCGGAAGAGATGAAGGACGACCTGTCGCAGTTCGTGCTGGGCAGGATGAGCGAGCAGGAGCTGCAGGACGTGGTGGTCACGCAGGCCGCTGCGCGCGAGCGGCAGGTCGTCATGCAGCTTTGGCGTCCGCCGAGGTTGCAGGAATTGTGGACGCAGTGGCTTCAGGCGCTGGACGAGACATCCGGCGAACACGCGCAATCTGTCCGGGAACGCTTTATTCGCCGCCTCATGCAAGCTCTAGGCTCAAGACGTGCAGTCACCTGTGATCTACCGGTGATCACTGTAGAGACAGACCCAATCGCTCGTACAACAGGACCTGCACCCAACGAAACCCAGCCAACGCCTGATAATGCTCTCCCACCGCCGATGTACTTCTCGTCCCCGGCTCTACTGCGGTTGCAAAACTACCTCCAAGCGCTGGTGATAGCAGCCTCGCTCCGCTCCCTCGTCCGCCTCCCACCTCGGGCCAGCGATGGCTCCCGGGACGCGGCGGACATCCCCGTACGGGGCTTCATGGAGCGCGTATGGACGCTCCTCAAGGCCGACGTCGAGGGCACGGACAACACGAAGCTCGTTAACCTCGCAGACGAGGTCGTGCGCGTCCGCCATCTGTACGGCTCCGCCGGCACCCCATTTTCGGCGGACGAGGAGACGAAGCTGCGCGCCGCGGTGGACCGCACGCTGCAGGAGCGGGACCCCGTCTTCCAGCTGCTCTCGCGGCGCCTCGTGCGCGCCGTCACGGAGACGCTGGTCAGGAAAGACCCCCGGGACGAGCACCAGCCGGCACCCGTGCGGATGCGCACGGGGCGCGCGGCGGACAAGAGGCCGGCCATGACGCTCAACTTTGCGGGTGGGCGACAGCCGACGTCTCCGTTCGCGGATGGTGGCGAGCCGGCGTCGCTCGTGGTCAAGGGCTTCGAGGATCCTGTCCTCGTGTCGGCGATCAAAGACGTGGCAGGCAGGCTCCGGAGATGCGTGCAGTGGACCGAGGGTGGGTGGACAGATCTCTTTGAGATCGAGCTTGACGGTGCGGTAGAGGGACGTTGATGTATATAGGCGGTGGGTGAGGACGAGCGGCCGATTATATGACTAGGTACGTGTTTTACAGCTCGTGTACGCGGCGACGTATTGAATACTGGTTTCTTGGTAGAACTAATGCAGCAGTATACACTCCGATAATCGCATATAAATTGTCTATCGGCTTATAATGAATTGAAGGGCAGGCTCGCTCCGTTGTTACTATTTCATTTTATAAGTCCACAGGCGATGTTGGCGGCGCCACATGGGTTCTTATCGATGCCAATGGTGTGAACAAGGTGAGGAATTTCCTCATCTACACAGGTCTCCTGCGAACTAAAATATCATCTCGTCGGTCGATTAAAATCGCTGCTCCTTCAGATTGCAGGAAAGTCGTATGATGACTCAAAACTTCTATCAAAAGAATAACGGCCGCCAAGTATTGCTCCCACGCATGTTACTATCGGACCCTATACGCGCATTGAATCAGAGGGCTCGTAAGGCCATCGCGTTCCCCGTCGTCTTCGACCCTTCTCAGAGAATAAGAACGATGCAGCCGATGGAGATGAGGCCGCCCTACGGACGATCAATCGGACTGCGCCACATAATATACCGCCGGAAAACACTCACGATGCTGTTGTTCTCGCAGCACACGGGATGGGCACTGCACGCCCCGGAACCCACACCAACGATGTCAATCGGGGAGCAGCCCAGCCCAACCAGCGCCTCCAGCCCTTCAACGACAACTCCGAGCAGGCCTAGGATACTCGTCACTTCCGGTGAGTCAGCCTAGGTAGAATATATGCGCGCTCAGCCTGACATCCCCCCGTAAACGTAGAATGCAGTGGTTCGTACAGATGCGACAGAGTCGCAGCATTGGATGGGGCCGGTGCTGCAGCTCGTGCTCGTCACGGTTGTGGCGGGGGCGGTCACCGTCACTGTAGTAGTGACCGGCGGCTTCGAGACCGTGGTTGTCACCGTAGGCGTACCCCAACGCTTGCCGGCGTTGGGGGTGGCGGTCGCAAGGAGGGCTAGTGCGAAGACGACATAGAGAAAGGTGGTAGCGGCGCGTGAAAGCATCTGGAGTACGTGAGCAGTGAAGAGGTGCGTGCCGAAGTGCTGAAGGCCTTTCTGGAGCTGAGGGAGCACCCGTCTCGCAGACCTGACTTTTATAGGTCATACACAACGACATATCTTTCTGTCCGCCGAACGCCGTGGGCACGTACTGTACACGGGCCCCGGCCGTGTTCTATCAGAACGTAAGGAACATGTTCGAAATACAGCCGGTGGAAGTAGGCTTGGTATATGCCGTAAGTGGGTGCTTCGCCTTTGTCTACGAACGACTTGAATTGAAGCGAAGGTCCTGACGGACATCTATGGGAAAGGACGTGTTCCCAGAACGAAGGCACTTTGAAATCAAATCAGCCCGGGGTGCTGATATTTCTGTTCTTAGCGATGGAACTGGGAAGAACGCCTCTGCCTGCGTAGCCTCTTGCATGTACGCCCATCCACACGTGAGTCTGTTTTCCTTGACATAGTTTCGCTTGGAGTTCTCAGGTAAAGGTTGATACAGTTCCTACAGGTATGTCACGCTTCCGCGTAGCAATTCAATACCTATACTCTGCCCTCGTGATAATCCGAAAGAAATCGGATGATATCCGCCACGCTAAACCGGTCCCGAAGGCTGTCGGTCGGATCGGGGTCAATATACCCTTCGCACGGTGAGTCGACATTACGACAATGGGTGTATACATCCTTCACAGCGTACAAGGTATAGGCAGCATTCCTCGTGGCTCATTTCTCAGAGAGTTTCCCGTATGCGAGCTGACGCTGTCGACAGGCGAGCTTTCTGCGTCTCCGTGACCCATCGACGAGGCGTGCGCCTTGCAGACCGCCTTATTTACGCTTAATATCTTCTCTCAGTCTCGTAGCATAACTGTGAGCACCGGCCTCGGCGGCGCGAGGTGTCTTGAGCGTACTGAGAAGAGGCTCTTTATAGCGGTCAACCTAGGACAACCGATAAGGAATCGAATTCGCTCGCTGTCGAAGGCGTTGCAGATTCTATTGCCGTGTCGGCGATCAAAGACGTCGCAGCTAGGCTTCGGAGGCGTGTGCAGTAGACTGAGAGTGTCTGTACAGATGTCTCTGAGATCGGGCTTATGGTGCTTGTCGGCGATTGGAGAGTTTGAAGATGAGGTCGAATGGTCGACGGTTCGGCTGGGTACGTGATCCATTAAACAAACTCTGCATGCGCAACTATGTTAACCGGAGACGTCGTTCAGCAGAATTTGAATAGTTAACGTTGATATCACGACATCGGAAAGCTGTCTCGGACGCGACGGAATAAGTAACCACTTCACTCATAGCGGTGAACATGAGATCCCGCGAGCGCTGTTTGACCATGTAGGTCCACAAAAATAGCTGGCGAGCAACGCACGCATTTGGCAATGGCTGCGCTAGGCAGCCGTTGATGTCGGCGAGCGTGACTAAGGTAAGCATCACATCGAGTCTCGAGGGCCCGTTCGCTGACAGTCACAGGCAGACGGGTCACTTTCACATAAAAGTCGCATGATTGTAGAGGTTTATCACGAAGACGGTCACAGGCGCTACATATCGATTCACGTCACTTCGCCGCAGTTTATCGCTGTCTTAGATGATTAACAACGCTGATGCCGAAAATGTGTCACGAAGGTACTCACCACTATATTCCAAACATTTCTAGAGGGTAATGGGGGCGCAGCCGATGGAGATAAGCCCGCCCTGGGGAACTTATCAGTATGTGTCACACAATGTGCCATCAACAAATACTCACAACACTGTTGTTCTGGCAGCAGACGACATTGGCGTTGCACGAGCCACCACCGACGCCAATGACGGAGATCGGAGAGCAGTCCACACCAAGGAGCACGTCCACGCCTTGTACCACAATGTTGAGCAGACCAAGGAGCAGACTTCCAGCCGGCGAGGATGCCTACAGATTGATGGTAAGTCCAAACGTTGTCTTTCACGATCTGCAGCGCTAAGACACGTACACTCTCGAGAGAGTTGCAGCATTGAATAGGCCCAGTGCTGCAGCTGCCAGCGGTCGGGCTCGGGGTCGGAGCGGTTGTAGCCACCGTCACCGTGGTGGTGACGACCGGCTTGGTGACCGTCGTCGTGCTGGTGACCGTCGTCTTGCTAGTGACCGTCGTCGTGCTGGTGCCGGGCGGAGGGACTCCCCAACGCTTGTCGGCGTTGGGGGTGGCAGCCGCAAGGAGACTGAGGGCAAGCACGACATAGAAGAAACTGGTGATGGAGCGGGAGAACATCTTGAGTCTGTTCAGAGGTGCGTGGATGAAGTATCGAGGGAGGGAAAGGGACTTTCTCGAGCTGAGGGACTACCGGCTCTGCTCCCTCGATTTTATACATGTTCTGCTGTAAATTGCTTTTATTCTAACCGAACATCATGTACAGGCACAATGCACAGGTCCTGTTTCCGTTAGAAAGATGCTCATGAAGTAGAGCCGAGTTCAAAATATTCACGACTCTCGTTGCGTCCTACAGTAGATCGGTTCACCGTCCCGTGCAGGGCGTCGAAGGGCAGAACTGAAGCCAATGCCATGATGGACATGTGTGGGAAGGAGCATATTACCAGAACAAAGGTGTGTTGGAAATTTATCGAACCCGGGTGTATTGGTATTTGGGATGCTGATATTTCCGTTGCAGCGACCTGTTTGCATCTCCCTTTCCGAGTGAAACGAAAATCAACTATGTGCATCGTGCATTCTCCTTTGCAACTATTGTATGCACGCTGTAATGACTCGGAGGGCCCGAAGCCAGATGCAAGCTCAAGGCCGTCAGCGCTCCCTCAATCACGCATACCTGAACGACAACATTCTATGGCATTTATGATTGGCCAAAGGGCATCTCGGCCAAGAGATTGTTCGTTTTTTCCGCCGTGCACTCGTTCGTATGAGTGGCGTTCTGGAGACGAGCTGGTCACGAGGACTTCGGTCTCAAACGAGCTACCAGCATTCATCACGGGTGTCGCGAATGCCACGCTTGTCACCAGACCAAAGATTGGTATGCGCGGTATGATGGACTCTTCTTATTGGCGGGCTCCCACGGATCCACAATGAGTGGAGGCTCATATACACCCGCCTGACAGGTCTGGCACAGCCTAGATATCCACGGTACGCTTTACCGCCGTGAATACTGGTTTAGCACTAATAACGGCAAAGTTTCAACCTTTCCTCGCAGAGCGAACGGGTTCTTTGTGACTTGTTTGTGACCGATGCCGGTGAGACTCCTCATACTCACTCCATGGATGGTCTGAAGGAAGCCACTCCGGATCCAGGACAATGAGCAAAAGTAGCTGTCGACAGTCGGTTGAATCTTCAATCGTCTACATCAAAATACGTCGGCTCCGAGGGATTGTCGCTCGGATTGAGAACGTTCCGCTAGTCTCCCATGCATATCTCACGCTGAGAGTCTTTTTTCGGTCACACAGATTTTATAACTATCATCGACGGAAAAGTACAGAAATACACGACGGGAATGCGATTCGTGGCCGAGGTACTCTCTCCTCCGCGGGTTTTCAGGCCGCTTGGAGCAGATATAAGCCTGCCAGATTGGTGAGGGAATTGACAATTTCACATACCTTCACATATTGAGTCACATCTAGAGGGTGATGGGCACGCAGCCGATGGAGATCAGACCTCCCTGTGGACACGATCACATTGAGCACTCGTTCAGAGAGTATTTGCTACAAACTTACGAGGCTGTTATTCTCGCAGCACACTGGCGAAGCGCTGCAAGCGCTGCCGGTACCCACACCGATGACAGAGATAGGAGAACAGGTGAGACCAACGAGGACATCGAGGTCCGTGAGTACGACTCCCAGCAGCCCCAGGATGTTCGTCACGCTCTTGGAAGAGGCCTATGAAACGGCAAGATCAGTGATTGGGTTGATCGGCAAGCTGATGTATACTCACGGACTGGACACTGTCGCAGCACTGGATGGAGCCAGTGTTGCACTGCCCGGCAGACGTCACAGTGGCGGCGGGAGCGGTCGCCGTTATGGTCTTGGTGACCGGAGGCAAGGTGACGGTGGTCGTGACGGGGTTGTTGGGGGCCGGAGTGGCGACCGCAAGGAGAGCGAGGGCAAGCAGGGGAAAAGCGGAGAAGCGAGCGAACATGACTGTTATTGCTGTGAGGTTACTGGTGAGTGAAGACTTCGCAGTGACAAAAGACGATAACTGTTCGATGCTTTTATACCTTTGTCCAGTGGTCTTCTCGTATCTTCTGACGGCACTCGGGATTCCAGCAGTTACAAGGTGGAGCATCTATCTGCTCTCTGAATACCCGCTGATACGTATTCAGACATACAGACGAATCAGAACACGAGATGGTGAGCTTGGGACGCACGCACCATTCGAGGCAGCATGTTCTCCATGAATCGCCTCCGCACGAATGACCGACGACGAAGAAGACCGCCGTGCTTCCTAGCCTTCGGACGTTTTACACATCACGCTCGCTCCCGCGAGCATATCACACGCGATACTAAGGATATGGTCCTATCCCAGCGTTCCGTGAAGGGAAAGACATTTCACAGGGCCGTTCAGCAGGTGAGTTCCACCGAAGCGTTGAAGTAAATTTAGCTGAGCCTCAGTTTCTGTTTCTCCTTTGGCCACCCAGGCGAAGCGTATAATAATAAAATGTTTTACGGAGTGAATAATTTTTCATCACTGCACGTTCCAAGAACAGTAAGTAGGAACACCAAGCGCTAATATTTAATTGACGCCACATCAGCTGCGGTAGAGCGCAGTCCTCCTCGACGCCGGTGCCCTCCTGCTCTGGGTGGGTATACACATCTCAGTGTTAGAGGATATCTATTATACTACAACTTCACATACGCTAGCATTTCTGATCCACCAAAAATCATTTCAATATCGCAAATTTCCCTATGCGACTTCCTCGGTGATGTGGCATGGGCATGAGGCAATGTTTATGTTCGGCGCCGTACAGACTGATCACCAGCTACACATGGCTCTTTTACCGCCTCGCCATTGGACATTAATACCGGACACAGAACGAAAATATCGACTGTATTGTCGAGAGCGCAATATGACTTGACGTCGCCTACCTCTCCACCTGCGCATGTCAAGCGCGTGTCTTCGGATTGTGAGTAGAATTTCGAGTCTGGAAAAGTCAGACGGCCCCGAGACACAGGAAGCCCTTAATTAACACCCAAAAGCAAGGGGTCTTGCTCCGATTGGACGGGATGCTGAGCATGATGGGATGATGCAGGCCTTGGGGCTTGGGAATGCCCATAAGTATATCATGCATGTTTACGGCGCCGAGGGTAAGTCCAATTCATGTCCTGCTATCATTCAATTGGCTGCGGTCATACAGCGTTGAAGACGGACCTTCACACTTGGAGCTAACCCATGTGCGCAGCGTCCAACTGGCGGTCGCTATCATCTCAACACCGCTCTTGAACATCCACTCCACCGCATGTCTGGACTGGACGATTAGCGCGAACAGGCAAGGATGTTCGGCCTCGCAATCCCACCGTCGCAAACTCACATTTGCATTTGCATCACACCTCGTGTTGAGCATCAAATTAAGCTTCACATTGCATATTGCGGGGAGTGAACAGGAAAAGTGCACGGTGACAGGTCTGTCTCGGTGGATGTCAGCGCGCGAAGACCACGATTGGTTTGACCGTTTTACGCAAGTCTCCACGGATGTCGTGCACATGCGGTGATATGTCTTCTGCCCTCCCATGGATGGTGTTCTAGCGGGATTCACGACATGGTCGCGAACGGGCTGAGTGATAGGTCTACTGTTTGAAATCGCTTCCCTGCGTTGCGATGCGTCGAACGTTACATCGCGGAACGGTTGGCTATTGGATCGTGCGAGCATGTCACGTCCTCGTAGGACGATGTGTCACCCCGGGAAAGTGCCATAGACGTAAATGCGAAGGGCGATCCCACGAACTTCAGAGGGTCCGCCGCCGCACTGAAAACCGCGCATGTAACTCTCCCATTGGCGCTGTATAGGTAGGTAGAAAGACTACCAGTACTTGCACGTGTGTAGGGGAATGGTATTGAAACAACGTCATGACGGCACGAGGTATCGACCCGCACGCGCCGCACGTAGACTACGAAAAACAGAGGTATAAACAATAGATGATGCTGACGACAAACATGGAGACAAACTATGCATGTCCATTGGAGATTGCTACAGTACGAAGGTCCGAAGTTCCGACAGAGACTAGCGAGTGACGGCGACGATAACAAGATGGAGTGAAGGCATTAATGGTCATTACTCGAAGGGATTGGTGCGGCCCGCCTACGGATGGATCAGCTCGTCTGTTCCGAGGACATGTCACTGAACTGAACAAAAACGCACCTGGTTCTCACCGCCTTCTTTACAGCCACACAGCCAATCCGTCCACCAACGTGATTCTGGTTGGTCCTCCTCTTGATCTTTGTGAGAAACGGTCGGAGGGGGTATAGGCTCCGGCGGGCGGTCTGCGTGCGGCGTCGACGTGCGTGGTGGGGGCGTGCGAGGTTTTGGGAGGTTGAGAGGTTCTGGCGGAGGCTGTGACCGTGGGCGAGACGTCGATCGCTCTCGGGAAGGGTTATGAGGTGACGGTGCTAGTAATCTCTCTCCTGCACCCTCTTCGACGGTGGCTGAGGGGTCAGAAGACTCTGCCATAACGGCAGAGTGGTGCGGAGCATTGAGCGAGGTCGTGGAGGCAGCAGGTGTTGTAAAGGGGTTGTCTGGTTCTGGAGTTGGTGGTGCTGAGATGGGATTATCTATGTCGTCCATCTGGACCGCGTCGTCTTGATTTCTGAGCACATGGTGCGCTCCGCTGCCCTGCGATGCGTGCTTCGAGCGTCGTGCGGACCAGAGCAGACTCGCACGGCGAGTGACATCACCGACCAGCGACGAGGTCGCGACAGACGACGACGAGTCTCTTGCAGCTTTCCGTCGTTGTCGCTCTGTCTCCTCCCATCGTTTCAAGTTCTGACAGGAGGTCGTCGTCTCATGAGTGATTCGGGATGCGGTGACAACTGACGCACCTCTTCGACTCGCCGTGCCTCTACTGCCTCGTCTTGAGTCGGCGGATAACTCTCGACGCCAGCTTCAGCCTCGTCTGACGAACTCTCTACATCCTCCTCCTTGAACGGATCTCTTGCGCGCTGCTTTTGTTTCCCCCTTTCCTCCGCTAACCCGTTCCGAGCGTCAGACGCGGTGCCCTTGTGTAAAACGGTAGCTCTACTGATATCTTCTTCTTCTAGTGGCGATGATACAAGGGCTGCTGGAGAATACATGTTCTCCATCGCCGAGAGTGTGCGGCGAGGCGGGACGAAAGGCGTCCGTGCGCAGAGATGAGCGTGCAAAGAAAGAGTGCGTCGGGCCTACTGTGCGTGAGCAAGTATGATAATAACGTCAAACAAGCGACCCCGCCGCCCTCGGCACCTCGCACGACGACCACATCTATCTTTTGCAGATCGTTACGAGGGACATTCGTCGTTATAAGCCAACAATATGAGGGGTATGGTAAACAAGCATGTATATTAGAGGAGTGTTAAGGAAGTCCGTATCCAAAATGGCGTGTAAGTAGTCGAAAACATGCGGCGTGATGTCAAATCCGCTGCTACGGGTAGTACTTGTCCATGGTCCTTACATCCCGTACTCGAGCAGCCAAAAATACAGACGGCATTTTAGAACCTGTTGGGGGGTCCCCTGTCTACTCGTTGGATCATGATACTCTCCTCGCTCCCATCGTTAAATCCATCGTCCGAAAACTGATGCCGTAGTGCGCTGGACTTGCTTTGCGCATTGAGCATTGGCATCTGCGAGTCTTCCGAGTTGACGCCTTCGCGGCTGTAGAGTGTGCTGCGTGGACTACCGTTGCCGCCCTGTGGCATGGTCATGATCGAGTGCCGTGCCGTTTCCTGCATTTGGAGGATGTTCTGGCGGAACGCGTTCTGCTCGCGCCAGTACTGCATACGTTTCTCTCGCTCGGCATTGCGGTGACTCCTATGGAGGCAATACATTCCGATGAGGGTCGCGAGCATGCCTGCACATCCAGATCAGTAACAAAGGGCGGAACACAGCGCCCGAGAGACGTACCGCCGAAGATGCAAACTCCGACAACGATGTACACCCAGAAGGGTACGTGCTCGGGAAGGTTCGCGCTCTTGCCGCAAACACCAGATGCGAGGCAGTTGAATGAGAGGCACCTGCACCTTCGATTAGAGGAACGCAAGCAGGCTTAAGAAGGAGCGCGCACTCTTTATCAGCGTCGCAGGTCTCGCCAATGTCCTTTGCCTGCATGCACTTTAGACTCTGCGCATCACAGTAAAGACCGATGTGGCAGTTTCCGCTGTGAGAGGCGTTGAGAAATACGAAAGCCAGGAGACGATGGCAAACATACCGAGAGACGATATCAACAAATTCATCGGCTCCGGAGTAGACGATATACCCCGTATTCTCGATGGTGCACGTCCCACCGGCCGTAATGTTCGCCCACCTGACACGCGGATAAGGGCAAGCAGACGAAGAGAACAGTACCCATCACTCACATGCACACGTTGTTCAAACACACAGACCCGTTCACATTGAGCCCGAACCCACTGTTGTCTGCGAGTTCCTTGAAGTTCGGAGGGGGTTCACATTCGTCTGATAAACCCATGATTAGCGAACGTGCATTGGTCCGGTAATATGCGCCCTACCATCCCTGTTGAACTGGCACGGGCTGTTCACGGGGAGGAGAGGTTGGCAAGCGTCTTCTTCATCCGGGCAGAAGCTCGTCGAGTTGCATCTTGTTGGAAGCTCTATCGTTGTGTTGTCGTATCCGAAGGGGAACTCGTCCTTCCTACAACCCTTCCAGTCGCATAGATTCGTCGAGTTGCAGTAGGTCATGGAATCACAGTCCGTCATGAACTGGTAGGTGCCGACTTGAAGTCGCTGGTGGTCGACGACACAAGGCTGGCCATACTTGACACTTCCGGCATCGACAACCGAGTTCCAAGTGAATAAAAGGAGCGTGAGTGGCAGCAGAGGGATCATGGCCGCCGGGTGGTTAGTGGAAGACAAGACACTCGAAGGTTTGGAGAGGTCGTTGCGCTGTGCAACCGTAAAGAGCTCCGAACGCCCGATTCAAAGGCTTTGTTACTTGGCTTCAAGCGCGTGCTTACCGTTGCTTATGTAATGCTATACTTTTTCTGATCCGATAAGAATGTAGACAAGGCACGTTTGATTTGCGTTTGTTACTACTTTGTTACTCCCTTTGCAAGGTCATCGCGTCTTGCTTCCGCCTATCATCTTGCAGCGTCCACACTCGTTCGTCGCGAAGCACATCCTAGCGACCCCACACTGCGCAGAACGAAGTGCAAAACCTTGCAGAACATAGACGGCCGCTGGTTGGCCAAGGGGCTTTGATGGCAACATCGGGTTTCAAGGACTGACGCTGCAGCCGGGTCCCGGCTGCTCGACACTACGCGCGGATCTGGAGGACGAGGGAAAGACAGAAGCTCTTTTACGCGACTAGAGGTGCCCAGCCTGGCAGTGCAAGGTCGGTGGCCATCCCGTGGCAGCGCACATCCCGTGGAACTACCAGCCGTTTCCCTGCCATCCCTGCCCTCTGTCCCTACTCGCAGGACAATCTTGTTGCAGTATCAGCAAGGTGGCGAGACAGATCGTCAGGATTATGCCTCGTGTTATCGGCCCCCGCGAGCAATACATTGATTACTGGCGGACGCCGATATCTTGGCCAGCTCGATGACAGCGATGCGGACGTGCTAGTTACATGTATGCGGGCTGTACGACATCCGGTGGCTGCATCCTTTGATTGCCTACGGTACGATGCAGTCGTCTTTACACTGCGCCGCCGCTGACGCCAATCTTGGCTCCAGGCACGCTACAGTGCGTCCATGACTTAGACGTGGACGAGCGATGTCCACCAGTACATGTACTGACATTCGGAACCACGGACCTTGACGGAGACTCCAAGTCATCTCTTCCCTTTCGGAGGACGTGTAGACGTGATCAAAATGTGATGGTCTATGAGTACGATGCTAATGCGAACTTGAACGCGCTTCAGTGGTTCTACGATAAGTGCGAATATGGTGTGAGTAATGTATGCTTGTGACTATATGCTCTATACTTTTCCAGTACGACCGCCAGGACCTGCTTCCCGCCCAAAACGCAGTGCAACCATAATACCCGCGAGGAAGGAAACACCGGAGCGTGCTAATGGTTTACTTCATAGGGCGGCCATGGCCATTGCCTCTCCCGATGATCCCCAAACTCTGCTGGTCTCGTCAGGGCTAGCGACTCCACCAACGCCCTAACCTGTCCAGGCGTCGTCAGCCGATACCGCTCCTTCGACCACGGGCCCGATTCCCTGTACGAGAACACCCGCTCCTCAAGCGACTCGCGGATGTCTTCCGAGAACGAGCGCTGCGACATCAGGATCGGGCTGAGCATCGGCGGTGGCGAGGGGAACGCGGAGATCGTCGACGTGCTGTTATTCACGTCTGTGTCAAGGAGCCCTGCCGGCTCGCCTGCGCCAGACTTGGAGCACGCATGCGACTGCGTGAGGTATGGATTTGCGCCGAGAAGGGGCGCAGAGTGCGATGCGGGCGGCGAGATGCTGATGGACGTGCTCGTGTGCACGGATACGAGCATGGGGCGCTTGAAGTCCATGCTGCGCGTGTGTCCGACACGCATCACGACCGCGCCCTGCAAGTCTTCGCCAGAGGAGCAGTCGCTGTGCATTGATCCGCTTTCGGGAAGCGAGGGATCCGACGGTGTCTGCGGCATAGCATCCGAGATGGCGGACGCGGGCGAATCGGGGCTCGCTGGACTGACGGGACTATTCAGCGATAGCCGCACGATCCTTCCGTCCTTGTCGACCTGGAAGAGTTCGGTAATGCGGATTGGTGACGACGCAACTCTGGCTGATACTCCATATGCCTCCAGAGCAGACACCGCAGTGCTCGCTATGTCCACTTCCTCCTCGTCCTCTTCGTGCACGATGCCAAGGCCGTTGATCAGGGACAACCGCTTCGATGCCAGCGAGCTTCTGGAGGACGACGCGCTCTGTTGAGACGGTTCCGCCCGGACGACCCGCATCCGCATCATTTGGGCAAGCTCCGCTGCCTTCTGGCGTTGGACGAGGAGCGATTTGTCGCTGCAGAGCGGCGGTAGAGAGAGTGGACGCGTAGACCGAACAGACTTGGTACGCAGCCTTCCCCGAGTGAAGTCTTCGAAAAGCGCAGGAGACGAGTGGCGTCGGGAAGGCTCGCTGTCGCCGAAGGCGGAGCTGATGCGATGAAGTACCTCGAGCGGCGGTGTCTCTTCACCATCGCGTTTCTCTTGCTGCTCCGTCTGCAGGTCCCTGTCGGACGTGCTGACGAACACGAATTGGCCATCAGTGGCTGATCTTGGGCGGTTCCTCGACCAAATTCCTGAGGCGGCCTTCTTCTCTGAAATCACTGGCTTTGCGCGTGGATGGAACATAGAGAAGCGTGGATGCGCGGCGCGCAGCTTGCCTGCCCTCCGCCGGAGAACATACCGCGCGGCCACTGCCGCCATTATCAGCAGTACGACCGCAGCCACTATCGCCCCAACGAGCAACCCCACGTTGGCACCATGAGACTTCAGCGAGGCTGCCATAGGGGCTGGAGACGCGCTTGTTTTGCCTGGGGTAGATGAGGATCCTGTGGGAAGTGCGGGGTCCGTGAAGGTGCTTGCGTGTAGCGGGAAGCTGGGTGTATACGAGGGAGGAGGGTAGGGGAGGACCTCGTCTGCCGGGCTCTGCTGCCGCCTGATGGACTGAGAGGGATGCGAGGATGTGCTTTCGTGAATATCGTGAGTGTCGTGAGTGTTGGCCGTGATCGTTGTGTGTGTGGCGTGCTGACGCACTTCCAGGTTCTTGTACCCGGCGGGACTGTGGGTGGCGGGCGCCATGACGAGTGAACAGCTGGCAGCCTTCGGCGATTCTCGTGGCGGATCAAGGAAGAATTGGCGCAAAGGACAGACGTCGCCGACGGTAGTTATTTCGATCTTGGCGGCTGACTGGTGGCTGGCATATTCTTGGGCTGACATGGTGGGCTAGTCCTCCAGGTGGTCGTGGTTGTGTTTAAAACGCAGCGAGCACCCTATATCGACGCACGATGTGTGTTTTGCCACGCACAATCCATCGATCTCAGTGTTGGATAAGCAAGAGGGATCGACAAGGAATCCGTGAGACCGTCCGACGCGTGTCCGAAAATCGACGCGCGCCCGTGACCTAATTAATGTCGCGTACGCCATCAACGCCCGACCGCGTTTTTTTCGCGAGCACCTTTCTGCCTCAAACAAATACGACGACGTATACGCATTCTGCATGCGTCGCTCGTCCTGTTTTGTGTCTTTTGACTCGACTCAGAACCTTTGGAGGTTGCCGTCGGGAACGATGGCAAAGTCCCACACGCGGTGCCGGGACCGTTCCTGGGCGTCTGAGCGCGCGCCCGGAATATAACAAACCTGTGCCAGCGGAGGACTGGGCATCAACCATCTTTGTTCTTGCCCCCGACCGTCGCCGTGCTCGTCGTCTCCCCAGCCGACTTCTCTTCGTGCTCGCAAAGATCGCAAATCCCGGTTGTATCGTTCTTTTAACTACAGTCGCTCGTTATGGCTTCCGGGTTCGTGAAGAAGAACCTCACGTTCTTCGGTATGGTAGGTGGTGTGATGGGGGCCTTGAAGTTGAAGCAAAACTGGGATGAATGTGGGTGCATCTCAGAGAATGTGATATGACGTGTTCGCTGAAGTCGTATTTGCAGACCGCCAGGTTCCCAGTGAGGAGGATGGTCTCGGACCTGTCGCGTTACACAGTCCCGTGCAGGAGCATGCCGACCTTCCTGAGGGAATGACCTTGGATACGGAAATTCCGATGGCTGCGCGACCAAAGCGGAAGCGCTCTAGGGAATGTTGTGTGTGCTGCGGGCTCAGGTGAGAGATATTTCATTATTCAGCGCATTGTCCTGATTGTTCTCAGATGCGGGTTATTCTGGAAGGCGTTCGGCATCGTCTGCGCAATCTTGCTAGGCTGGCAAGCTATCAAGCTTATTTGGTGGCTTATGACTGTGAGTTTTATCGAGGTTGTGTAGTGGTCGGTTGGCTTATCTGTCTGTGAAGCCTTCTCCTACGGGCCTCGAGGACATGCCCAAGTTTAGCTCGTCCCTTGGCTGCGCCGACGCGCCTTATATTTACAATGCGGAGACAACTACTTACTCCGTTCCTATGGGCCCCAAGAGCGATCACGCCGTCAACCTCAGGCGGGCCAACGCTGTGGGTACGGTTACCATTGCGGAGGGTGCTCCCGGAGCCACCGACATCCAGTTCGAGATGACACTGCGCACCAACGATAAGGCGCTCTTGGACTCGGTCGCGTTTACCGTGCCTACCCAGGATGAGATTGAGGAGGGCCTCGCTCGCAGTGAAGTGACGCTGTCCACTCCGACGACTAGCGGATCCACCTGCATGCGCTATGATGTCGTCGTGCGCGTCCCGCACGCACTGAAGAAGCTCGCGGTCATGACTGGCGGAAGCTCCGTCGCGCAAGTCCAATTTGCTCCAGAGGCACAGGTCGCCCTTGACGAGCTGTACGTGACAATGTACGGTCTGGCGTCGGACAACATGCTGCTCCCGCACGCCAACGTCCGCGCCAAGAAGCTCAGTCTGGAGATGACGAACGGCTGGCTCGTCGGCGCCGCCTCCATCGTCGAAAGCACCAGTATCAAGACACAGAACGGCGCTGCTAACACGCACGTCGAAGTCTTCCCTGTCGCAGTAGACGTCGATGGCACCACTCCGCCAGTCGCAACGCTCGACACTGCCACCGGCACCGGTCGCACGGACATATTCTATATCAACGACCTCGGTGCACCTCATCGTCCCATTTCGAGTACCCACATTTCGAGCCGCAACGGCGACTTGTACCTCACGTACAAGAAGGCCGAGTTCAACGGCAAGCTCGATGTTCAGGCCAAGTCGTTCACTGCCACCGGCGTGCAGAATATGTTCAGCAAGAACGGCACGTCGCCATGGGTTGGCAACGCCGAGGGCGGGGACTCACTCGTCGCTCACTCGAACAACGGTTGGGTCGGCCTCTACTTCTAGGAGGCCTGTAGAAAGGTAATAAGAAATTGAATGCATTGTTGCTACAACATTGACTTTTCCATCCGGGATAAGAGTCGGTCTTCATATCTAGTTGGCTGCTATGTATACCTGTGATATATGTTTTGATAACCAAATTTATCTTCGTGCTCTGTCAGATTTCTTTTCTGGTTCACTCGCGCGGTGGCGTGCTTCAACGAACGAGCTTAGGTAGCAGCAGCAGCCAAGAACGCCGGGATATCGTCCCAGTACAGGTTCGCGCCCGGGAACTCCGCGAGGACGAGGTCCCAGAGGTACTTGAACAAGGTGGCATAGGTGATGTTCGAGCCGTCGGTTCCCTTGTTCGTTCTACCTGTGATCAGGCCCACAAACTCGCCGATCGCAGAGATAACGAGAGCGCCAGAATCACCACCATTGGAGAACGGCCCAACCTGACTTTCATGGGGCAAGATGGCGAGCTCGAGCGACTCCAAGGTACCGACGGTGAAGTATTTCCTGATGAAGGACTTGAAGCGAGGGAGAGTTCCGACGGTAGTGTTGGTCATGAAACCGCGCTTCAAGACGCGACGAATGCGATCGCCGTCTAAGTCGAGAGTGTTGGGACTCTCGATCTGCTCGGCCGTCAGCATACCTCCAAGCTTGAGAAGACCATGGTCCGGATATGTGAACTCAGAGGGAACGTCGATGTGCTCGTACATGAGCCCCTGGAGGTTAGACTCGTCAATCTTGGGTCCTGGAAGAGAAAAAAGAAGGGATGATCATGGGCGAACATGGAACGAATGATGGACGAGCGTCGTACCTAGGCTGAGCACGTTACCCATGAAATGCGGGAACTTAGACTTGTACAGCTCGACAACGCAGACGTCACGAGTGAAACGGTTCGGGCCAACGCCAACACCGATGGGAGGAGCCCAGACAACATGTCCAATGACACGGTTGACCAGCTTGCTCCACTTGTTCGACAGCGTGACGAAGAACTTCTTAAGCTTGGCGATGCGCCTGTTCGTCTTGTCGAGCTCGGTCTCGAAGTCCGTGAGCATCTGCTGCGAGTCTGGGAGTCCGATTTGCCTCGCAACCCGGTCGGTATAAGTGACGATCGACTTCTCCAGCGACTTGACGGCATCCTTGAGATTACTGATGCGAGCTTGGATGGAGCCCGATAGTTGTGGAAAGCAGGAGTCCCAATCACGACGACCTCGCGTTTCGGGCCATGGGCTAGAAAAAAAAAAGGAAGAAAGGGAGTTAGCAATCTCGTTCATGAAACAGTAGAATGAACGAATCAACGTACGTTGCCGTCGTTGGCGAGGAACAAGTTAGGACGCGCAGTGATAGCGTAAAGCTTGGTTCCGTGTTGGAAGTAAGGCCCAAGCGTCTCTTGCATTGTCGTCTTGCGGCCGCAGATGGGGAGACTAAGAGCGGTGGACACGTTGTCGATGAATTCCTTGAGGAAATCGCCGGTCTCGGCGGAAGTGTTGGTCCGTTGCAGACCATGGGATGGGCGATAGACTCGCGGAAGACAATGTCGACCTTGGTGGCGTTGAATACGTTAAGGAAGGTGCGGATTTGCTTGTTGAGCTCAAAAGCGCGAGTGCCGTTCAGAGTGTCGGGCAAAACGCCGATCCAGATGGTGGGATCAGTGTAGTACCTCTCACCGTACGCGACGATCTTGACAGCTGCGATGGAGGCGTACGCAGCGTCAATATATCTCCGTCGTCGACATCGCTCTCCTCGTCCTTTTCGTCGGCCACGGTCTCCTCTCCCTCGTCCGACTCGATCTCCCGGTCTTGGAGCTTGTTAAGTCAGGTAAAGCGGACAAAGTCGACGGAAGAGACGCTGATGCCTTGTTTGACGAGGGACTCGGCGACCTTGAAACGAACATGAGCCCAGAAATCAGGACATTGCGAACAGCACGATGTACCCAATCGCGGACCCTCTCCCAGAGCTTGTCCTTCGCGAAGTAGTGGTCGTTCGGAACTTGCACGAGTCTCATCATGCGAATGAAGGCCTCAGGCCTCAGGCCCAGTGGGTTCCTCGAACTCATCGGGGGAATCGATAGATGAGGCGAGGCCAGGCGCCCTTAGGTCCGAGGCCAGCGTACATAGTAGAAATACGCCTCGAGCTTGGAGACTTCGTGAGGGTCAGATTCGACGGCGGTCGCAGACGTGTCGTTGTCGGAGGAAGAGCAGAGGCTTGTTCTCGTCAGAAAAGTCGCTATCGTACGAGACCAAGGCTTTGGCAAGATCGTGGGCCCTTTGGGCGCATGCGCAACTGAAATCGAAGGCGGGAGTGTTGACCTAGTCTCTGACGTCGTCACCTAGAACAAAGAATGTGAGCAGAGTACGAAAGTCGAAGAGCAACGTATGATAACTCACCGGCGGGGTGGAATGGACTCATTTCACGTTCAAGAGACATAAGGTAGGGCTCATGCAGGCAGCGGGGTCATTCTATGTAAGGGTCCAGCGCCGCCTACGTTCGCTCCTAAGGGGTGTTTCGGGTCGAAAAAAAAACTGTGTGGCGTACTGTGATTATATTTTGAATTTAACGTGTTTTATCGGCGTTTTTTGAGGGCTCGTTGCGGTGTTGTAGCACATCGTGCGGCGAGGGGGCGGCCGTCGTCGGTGGCACGTGATGAAAACGCTGGAGGGTCACAAGCGCCCCGCGGGTACCCCGCGGGTCGCGGCGACACTCGCACCGACCGACGCTTGACTTCCACTTGCACCTCGACTTTACAGTTCTGTACCATGATGCTCGGACGGGTGCGGTGTGCTTCAAGAGATCTCTCACTGCTCAGGCATGCTTCTACAAGCTCGAACCCTTATCCCTACCCATCAAATACAAATCCTACCCCTCACCAGATCTTCCACTTGCCACGGAATGCTTCCGTAAAGGACGTGAAGGCACGGTGTGCGTGCGATTGTCAGTCATATGGTCCCATCTAATCGTCTGCTCACTATTCAGATTACGAGCTGGTACGAATATACCACCCGGATTCTCCGGTCAGTCGGACGCTTCCTCCTTCGAAAGCGCAGGCCCGCTTCCATGCTATCACGACCGCGTACGACGCATTGCGCGGCAAGATACCCATGTCAGCGTCCGGAGAGCCTTACGCACCGAAGAAAGACTTTCACGACCTAAGCACCGCGATGTGGAGGGCAAGACAGCGGCAGAGGGCCGAGCTCAACCTCGTGATCGACGATAAGTGGAAAGACAGACTGATGCTGAGTGTGGTCTTCCTGGTGCGTCTGCTCGCTCCTCCCAGTGATCATAATGGAAATACACATTGTTCCTAAGACCTTAGGTGCATTCGTCGCCCAGACCTATTCCACGCGACGGCAAGCCCTAACGGCGGCGAGTGAGCGTTCAATACATACACGGAAGTCCGACGCGCGGACAGCGCAGACGCCTCCTGACCTGGCGGCGCCGTTATCAACTGCTGAGGAAACGAAACCATAACGCGTTGTACCCGCGTCGCGCCCAGTGCAGGACATCTGGTATTGCTTTTCTTCCATACAAGACTAGACTTCGACGTGCTCATATTTAGACCGTACCTAGCGTCGCGCTGCGGTCCTGACTCATCCGCTCTGAACATTCCCGCTTGTCATCGCGAGGATCCTGTACGGGCGGTGTACAACACGGAACTTGGTGACGGTCCGCATTGACGGTCACGTTTTGCAATGTGCAATAATGTGGCGTCGTCGGAATGCCGACGGGCTACGTAGACAACTGCAGAACACTCCTCAAAGAATGCACGCGACAAGCCAAGACTCTTGGGAGACGAGGATCTCCAGTCTAGCACTACGCGTTTACGCCCATCACGGCTATCGCAGCCTGGTTGCAAGGACCCTAGCGTGCTGCTTCGGTCACTAGATCTATCCCGAATTCAACTGATTGAATCTAAATCTTTGAAATAAACATAGCTGTGGCGCAGGATCTGTATTCAATTGCAGGACGGCCCCATGCTGTCCATTCCTAAATCCTCAAGCGAGATCGAACCTACGAGTCTGCATCGTGCGCAGTATACCCCCCATTGCGTTCTGAACTTCGCACATGACGCGAGGTCGCAGCACTAGCCACGATACACCACTCAAACGGGAGGTCAGTTTCCATATACTGCTGTGACGCTTTTAGCATGGGTACTAATGAGTCTTTACAGGCCTCGCGCCGCGTTGTTGCATCTCTGATCACACAGGGCCATCAGTGCTCTGCGGCTTCAATCTCTCATCAATAAAGTTTGGACTCGTGATCCCCACATGATCGAGGGCGCAACCCCGCAAATGCGGGGTAAGCACACAATGGAGGGGAGGCTGCATGCATTACCCATCTCGCTAACTGTGCAAAGCAGGCTATGGGAGTGTACCAAGCAGGTGTCGCGCTCGAGTGACCACAACACGCGTCTACGGCACTTGTTGTCGTCAGCGCGGATGCTGTCCTTCCATCACACTTCGGCGTCCACCAATTACATTCGTCGCCTTCTTGGTTCGCTTCGTGATGCTTGGTCGCCGGGATGAGAGGTCCTTCAGCGTTAGGAATGGCATCCGCCGTGCCACCCTCCTGGCGCTGGAGAACCATGTGGTGAGCCCATAAAGCCATGAACTCCGTCGAAGGCCTGAGTTCTCCATCGCCCTGTTCTTACGGCGTCGTCTTATCTTCCTCCCTCTTAGTCCCGCAGCACACTATGGCAGTCGCTCACCCTCTTCCCCATACCCAGTTTGCCCACCTCGCAGATGTGCATCCGCGCCCTCGTTTCATGGAAGGGTGGGAACGTGTCCGCCACAGACAGGCCCACTGGTTCGTAGAGTGTGTCGCGGAATTCGTATGTTGACATTTTCTGTCTATCAACGATAGCTTGCTTAACGTGTGAATTGACAGATGGGCGTATTTCTCTACGTTTTCGCCGGTACGACATACATTACATCATGCCGAGCTATTGCTTCATACTCTTTTCCCAGGTGTCGGCTCCACCGCACCTTATGTCCTGGGAAACCTTGCCGGTGAATCTCTCGGTTGTGAGTACGATTCCATCACAAAATAATTGCGCGGCTCACATCTGTCGTCTTCAGCTTTGCTCCAGATCGGTTTTGCGTATGCCCTCGGGATCGTCTTCGCACTTGTCGTCAGTGTTATTTTCAAGACTGACTTGAGGAATTATGACTGACTGAGTCTCTGCAGATCTGTTCACCGACGTCTGGCGGACATTTCAATCCTGCTGTCACTATCGCCTTCGTGTTGTTCAAGAAGATGCCACCCCTGAAGGCCGTACGGTACGCAACGCGCTCGACACGATCCCACGCGAACTCACGCCACATACTAGATATATTGTCGCCCAGATCCTCGGTGCCTATATCGCATGCTTGCTCATATACGTGCAGTACCATGAACTCATCACCGTGGGTACCATGCTTGCACCCATTCGACAGCCATCATTGACGACTGATTCTAGCAAACCGAGGCTGCATTGGCAGCCAAAGGTCTACTCGACTCCGTCAATTTTACGGCGCAAGGCCCTGCCGGAATTTTCGCCCTGTACGTCGGCCCAGGGGCAAAATTGGGGCAGGTGCTTTTGAACGAGTTTGTTTGTGTATGTGGATCCTATGTTGCGCAGACATGGGACAACGGTCGCTGACAGATCCTTCTCCCGTGTGTCGATCCAGGACTTCGTGATCGGATTGACCATCTGGGCGTGCCTTGACCCCACCAACTTCCTGGCTGTCCCTGCCGCGTCGCCTTGGATCGTCGCGCTCGTCTAGTGCGTCATTTTTCATTTTGCCTCATCTGCTGACTTGCTCACTGATCATCGTTTGGCAGCTCTGTAGCCATCTGGGGGTTTGCGCCCGTTGGACGTGAGTTATACTTGTTCCTCGTTGTCGGAACAGTCCGCTGAACCCCGTTTCAGTGGCTGCGAACTCGGCGCGTGATGTCGGTGCACGTTTCATGGTCCTCACGATATGGGGCGCAAAGGCCGGCGGAGGTTCTTACGCTGCGCTCGCGGCCCTAACGAACATTCCTGCTACGATTGTTGGCATTCTGTTCTACGAATTTATTCTAGCTGATTCTTCCAGGGGTACGTTCCTACCTTTTGATGACGGGATCCTTCTCAACTCTCCCGCAGTTATAACACCAAGCCACGCCGACTTCCTGGCGGGCCACTTGGCCCACGCGGAGCACAGTCAACAGAAGATCATGCCACTCCAGATGAAAGCTAGCTCGCCAGTGTCCTACCAGAGCAACGATAACGACAAGGCGGAGATCGAAACCATCGAGAATGCGTAAGAGACGAGATATGCGGTATCATAGCGACCGTGAATATACGCTCCACACCATGTTAGCGAAGAATAGAGCGAGAGAGATTAGATGCGAACTCAGGAATCCATGCTCTTATACGTGCAAGACGGCGCTATTTTGTAAGCCAGTCGGTCAGGGTCCTTCGGCTCGTGTGTGCCCGAAGCTGCAAAGTACGGCCGACGAGACTTGATGATCTCTGCAAGGCGCGCTTGCACACGCGCGGAGATTGACTTTGCCCGCACCTCGTGATGTTGTTTTCTTCTGTCGAGTGTATGGTGTATAACGAGTATCTATTTCCCGCATCCGGGACAGCAGTGCACAACATCGTGCACAAAGACGTCACAGTCAGTGCAGAAGTCGTTATGACAATCTGGACACCGATAGCGACCGAGAGGACTGAGGCCATCTGCAGCACCTGACGCTGGAGGAGCACCCCGGAACACAAGAGCGCAGCCGTGGCAACTTGAGTTTTGGCGAGTGGTATCGTCGGCCGTCATCCTGTATTGTCGCTCGCGGTCAGGTTGAGCGTTTGACTAACATTGTAGTCATACTTACACCGCTTTATATGGCTTCACGGGGAACAGGTGGTGATAACTTCGCGCCAGATGTGGCGAGCTCACGATCATGAGTCCGCAGATGTCGCAGTCGGTTGGGACGTCGCAGACCTTCGCCAGGCATCGTGGACAGAGGAAACCCTCGCTTTTCAGTTCCGAGTGGCAGACGCACAGACTGGGAGGCGAGGTCACGGGCAGTCGCATGGGGAAGCCCATCATCATGAGGTCCGCCGCTGGATTGGCCATACCCCCGCCACCAGCGCGGGCGACGGGCTGCTGAGCCGGGGGCGGTATCAGATCAAACAACAGGTCGCGAAAGTGTCCCTCATTTAACGCCACGCCGAATTGCCCTAGAGTGGTTCGGTAAGTACAGGCGGGCAAAGCTTGAAAGCGTACCGACCGCCAGTTTTGTCACAGAGCTCTCTACAAATCTTCATTTCTGCTGCGAGAGCAACCATGGATATTCGAATTTTGTCTTTTACACATTCATCGAGGGTATCGTGAATATTGCCTGGGTCACATGTCGTGAGGGAGCCGAATATCGCTAGAATTTCTCGCGAAGAGTGTGTCGGCAGGTGGCTGCGTATTGTGAGTGTGGCTTCCTGAGGAGTAGGACATGACGCACCTCATGCTGCTCCTTGCCATTTCGATGGCGTTCTGCAGACTTGGTTCGCCGTTTGGCTCAAGTTTGTGCCTTTCAGAAATGGCTTTCAGGACATCCTGTGGATTACCTTAGATCGAATGAGCATAGAATACGACTTGGCGTACATGGTTTGGACGTACCTGACATCTCGCCGATCCGCTCTCCAAAACCACCTCTCATACCCACGATACCAATTTGTCCCAATGGATTTTGATCAAACCATTCCGTGATAAACTCCCGGGTGTATTGCAGCATAAGGTCAAAGCGTGTCGGCCTCATATCCCTATCCATCATTGCGGATGACAAATCCAATAGTAGGATGAGATGACGGATGATAGTCCTCCGTATGGCAGCTGCAGGCGCGAGCAGACTGAGCCCATAAGCACTATCGGGCGAACGATGCACGGATAGGCTCACTTACCGTTTCCGTCGACCTCTTGCAATCAGGTCTTGAACCGCGGTTTGAAGGCTTCCAGTCTCGTCCTCTTGTACTGTATCCCATGAACGCGTGTACGAGGCCTCCCAGGCGTAAGGTTGCTAATGAAGAAGGCAGGGTAAATACGCTTGTGATGCGATAATACAAGGTCAGCTCACCTCCTTAGCTTTGCTTTTTCCCTTGTCTTTCTTTCCTCGGTCGATTCCCTTCCCTTTCCCCTTGCCTTTGACTCGAGCAATGTGTCCCTCGTCGTCATCGAATATAGAGACGTCCGAGTCAGAGTCGAAGGCCATTAGGTCATCGTTCATCCGCCTGGGAGGCATTTTGAAGAATGATTGCGCGTATTCAGGCGTCCATACGGCGACAAGGATGCGTCGGCAGGAGCGAGGTCCTGCGAGCTGAGTGCAAAGGGCCGGCTTCTAAATTGAGCGCCGGTTCGGCGTCCGGCGCAAATATGCACAAATAACGAGCGATGCCCCGAGCCGCGCGTAACCTATCGTACACCGACCTGCTTCTCTCTTGCTAACGACGACATGGATAATTCACCCACCGCTCTTTTCGATAATTATGAACAAGACTTCAAGCAGTTAATTCAAAGCGTGCGAGAGAAACTCGATGGGGACACGAAGGAAGAACGTGGCGGTGAGGTCTCTCTTGACACCGCGAGCCTTGCCTAGGGAACTCAACAACACGCAGAGCAACGGAAAGCTGAGCTTAGAAGGGTAGACATGGACTTAGACGAAGCTGACGAAATGGTGCGTAGCGTGCTTCGGGGCACGTTCTCATTGACCGTGATTCGTAACGGAACAGGTTTCGCAAATGGAGATCGAAATACAAGGAATACCCCAGTCAATCAGGCCCTCGTATCAAACTCGTCTTCGGACAGCCAAGGGTGACCTGCAGCGTTTCAAGAAGCTATTGAAAGACGTCAACTCTCAAATTGCACGATCCGACCTTCTCTCTAGATCTCCAATGGGAACGCCAACTTCCGACGAACCCTACGGCTCTTCTGACAGGACTCGTCTACTAGCTGGCACGGAATTGTTGGAAGATGGTTCAAGACGCTTGTTGGATAGTCAACGTATCGCTCTAGAGACAGAAGAACAAGGCGCAGACATCCTGCGAAGTCTGAGGTCGCAGCGTGAACAGATTCAGAACTCAAGGGATACGGTGTGTCTTTGCGATTGCATTCTTGAAGACACCTCGTCTCACATGACACAATAAAGCTACAACGAGCGGATACGTCTATAGACCGCGCTTCGGGTACGCTGAAGAAGATGGTCAGACGGTGCGTTCTGTCACTTCTCGTTCAATGCGTCCCAACCTGGCTCTGATAGATGGATTTGACAATCACAGGATGTATCAACAGCGGGTCGTGACCGGGGGAATTATCCTTGTTCTCGTCTTCCTTATACTGCTTATCCTTTGGGTGAAGCTGTTCCGATGATTTCTTCCATCCTGACTATGGATATGTTCCCGTATATCCGATTGAGCATGGCAGCACTCGTGCGAGCGACATGCATATTGATACACATGCAACTTCGGTGCAAGGGAATCTTGTGACGCATCAGACGTCTCAAATATGACCATCCACAAGCAGTATACTTCTGGCATGGCCCTTCTATGACGCCTCTGCTTTTGTCTCTGCAGGATTACATTCTCAGGTGGTTCGGCACTTTTCTGCTGGTTGGTACAATTATGCCTGAAGTAAAGCCACAAAGCTGCTGCGAGATGGGTGGGACTCGGAACCGGATCCAGAGGCAATACGGCGCTTCTATCGCGCTTCAATCAATCCACGCCCTCCCTATATGTATTTAGCCAGTGGCGAAAGAAACCTCTTCCTCCTCCCTCCTCCTCCTCCCTCCACCTGACACTGCCTCCACCGAACTGCCCCGCCACGAGCGATCCCAGGTGCGTTTAGTCAGTTTTCAGAGGCGTTGGGGTGCTAATGGAGATGAAAGAAAATAGCGAAGCGCACTCTTTGTACAAAATATGCCTCTTGGATCAGTTGAGCAATCACCCCAGAACGTTCCTCATTGCCCACACCAGGTGTTAGAATGCGTAGCTCACTTAGTCGAGGTGTTCGTGACCGATCACTCGAGGAACAGTCCTGCGGATGCGACGTCGATATCTGCTTGTGATGTGAGTGACATGGCTAGCATCGGTATTAAGGGATTTCACGATCGATCCCCACAGTTGGCTAGTATCGACGCGTCCCTCAGCCAGGTCATGCAGCACATTCGCACCCTCAAGAACGCGGCGCTGCCGATTATGCGCATTCCCCCAGAGATCTTCTGCTCCATCTTTCGCCTTGTCCAGCAGGACGATGTCGACTTCGGCCAATCCAACCACTCGTCTGGACCTAGTTCATTCCTCGAACCATTCAACGGATCGTTACGGTGGATCTCCATCACTCACGTCTGTCAGTACTGGCGCGAGGTTGCCGTCGCGTGCCCGTTTCTCTGGACTGCTATCTCCTCGAGAGATATGCTTTCATTCCGCCTTGGCAGCACGGACTCGAACTTCGCGGATATATTCCTGGAGCGTTCTGGTGATCTTCCCATTTCCCTCCAATTCGTTCTAGGGCCTCATTTTCGGAATGATAGCGATGATGACGAAGGGGATGAGGGGAACGACGATCACGAAGACGACCACGCTCGGATTCGTCCCGTCATACGTGACGAGCCTCTCTACGCTGATTGGGGGGAGATTGAACTGGTGTACCTGTTCGGTCTTCGCGGTCATATCAAAGAACTGCGATTGTATGGGCGGATACATGAGCTTAACTTGATGTCGTTATCCGCTGCCGAGAATAGGGTGGAAACATTGGTTATGCATCCTCTTCATTTCTCCCCCGAAATGCTTCCGCCCTTCCCTGGAAGCAAGGCACCCTCCATCAAATATCTCTCCTTCTCGAGCTACTGTGGCTTCGACGGCGGGTCCTTTGGCAACCTCACGCAGCTGCACATCTCGAGTCAGACCCTGAACCATCGTTCGCAAGTCGAACTTTTACTCGACGCGCTCAACGCAAACCCATTTCTGGAGGACATGATGTTCAGCGATACAACCTTTGCTTGGCTGTCTCATGAAGATATCATTGCCGGCGGCTCACTCTGTGGTCGAGCCGGACTCCCACACCTTCGCAGGCTTGCCTTCCGGGATGTCATCAGCTCCCAATCGTCCGCACATCGTCTTATGGCTTGCCTTCGGACATCCCCTTCGCTAGTGGTTGATGTCACCAATACCAAGCGCGTTTTATGGGATGTTGGCGACTACCTCAGCAAGGCATTCTACCTTTCCCCGTCGTGTTGGTTCCTTGCACTCGAGCGATCACGCATCGATATCAAAGTTTATGGTCTACACTTCGATATACTTTGCGCCACACCATCCGCCGCTTGGTGCTTCCAAGGTTGCAGCTTCTGTGACAGACGGTTAAAACCCCTGGCCCAAGCTATCGTGGACACCGCGCAGGAACTGTGGGTCACCATAGATGCAGATTACTCCTCGAATGAGTACCCTCTCCCGAACAACTCTGTTCCGAGCCTCCTCAAGATATGGATGGACGGCGGCAACCTGGAAACTATCGTGCTCACGGTCGACCACGACGCAAGGGACATGAAACGGTTGCCTCGTGAATTCTCTACCGGCAGCTCGATGTTATGTCCGAAGCTCAAGTCCATATCGATTTTCGGGGCCAACGAAGTTGCGTGGACTTTCCTCACCAAAGCGCTACCAGCCAGAGCAGTATCAGGTTTGCCAATCGACTGTGTGCGCTTCTATCTCTCCGGAGATCCCACCGAGGCTGTCGAGGAGGAGAAATCAATATTCGAGGATTGGAAGCGACGCGAGTCAAACGGGTTCGACTCCGTTGCTCAAGTCGAGTTCATCGAAGTTCCACGGTATCCCAAGATCGTTCTCCCCCCTCTGTGTACTCCTCGCAGCCGCGACCGATGGGAGTGGTTTGACTGGAGTACAGTCGGAACGGTATATTGATCTAATAAGGTGAATGAGCCAGTTTTTGGTGATCGATCCGTAGCTCACGTCTTGTTGGCCAGCTCTGGGTCGTGCTGACCGTCTAAGGTATGAAGCCTCGTGAGGAGGTAAGTTTGAGGTAAGTATGCCACTCTTAGGCTTGTCGTCGGTACATAGATGATAGATCAAAATGTGCGATGAAGATAAGATGAACACATCCGTATGTACATAGTCACAGCGTCTCGATAATTTACGTGGCCGCTCTCGAGTTGCTCGAGTTGTTACGGCGCAAGTGTGGTAAACCGTAAGCGGCCAAAGAGGCGAGCTATGTCTTTCTTACTACTTAGGGTCCGGGGAGTATTTGTTCGTATTTGTAACAGAACGCTCTCGAGCAGTCGGGCGCTAGAAAAATCTAAGGTCGTCTTCGTACCTCTACACTCAAGTTCTTCGCAAGAAGCCCTGTGCACTCAAATCACGGACACTGTCCCTAATTGATGGTAGTTTTTCATTTTTAAAACATACGGCTTTCTGCTCACAGTCATTCGCGGCATTTTCAAGAGGAAATGGGTGATCAATCGATGATGAACAGTCCTGTAAACCAACCCCTATATACTGTGGAGGGCGCCGTATCGCACTTAGTTGAAGTGTTTCTAGAGCACGATGTCAACGTGGACTGCAATGTACGTATATCCTTATGGTCAACGAAATTGTAACTCACAGTGCTGGCTACAGTTGAACGCGGTTGAAGAATCTCTTGCTCGTGTATTGCACCAAGTCCGCATCCTCAGAGCCGCTGCACACCCGGTCTCGCGTCTCCCCGCTGAAGTCCTCTGCATGATTTTCCACGCGTTACGAGACAAGTACATCGCTGTTGGACGACGGAATGGAATGAGCAGGTTATACAAGTCCTACGCCGCATCATCACAGTGGGCGGTCGTCACGCACGTCAATAGGCAGTGGCGTCAGGCCGCCCTGGAATGTGCGCCGCTTTGGACAACAGTGTTTCCAAGCCACACTGGGCCGTTATCAATAACGCAGAGCTTCATGCGGGCATGCCTTCAGCGCTCCAAAGAGCTCCCGATCATCGTTCAGATGATAGAGACAGACGATATATTCCGCCAGGGCACGGATTCATATTACTCGCCATGGCATAAAGGCGGAGCTTGGGATGGCGTAGATCACTCCAACGCGTCCACCTTTCTGGTCGACAACGTGGCCCCTCTTCTTGCACCCCACCTCCATCGAGTGCAAGAACTTTACCTCTTCGGCGACACGCACAAGCTGGATGTCTGGCTTCTAAAAAAGCTGGCTCCGCGGCTGAAGGCACTTGCAATGTATCGTTCTTCAGCGCCGTATCAAGAAGATCGGCCCTACCCTTTCCCCGACTTCTTTTCAGCTCAGACTACATCCCTCGAATTCCTCGCCTTCTCCTGGTGGACCACATTTTCCAGCCATAATTTCTCCAAAGTCAGGCAGTTGCACTTATCCACACAACAGTTCAGCACGCTATCCGAGGTTGAATCGCTTCTCGACGCCCTGGCCAGCAGCATATCGTTGGAAGAGCTTCTGTTCGATAGAACGCGAATGGACAAGCTATGTGATAGGCAGACCGGATATCGCGACACTTTCGGCACACTCCACGGGCGAGCATACCTCTGCCGCCTTCGTCGACTGTCATTCCATGAAACATTTGGCGGACCCGACGTCGTATGTCACTTTCTTCCCTGCTTCTCGCTACCGTCAAGCGTTGCGGTGAGCGTAACTGGGAACTCCGGTCGAGAATACGGGTCTTCGACGGGTCCATTCAGGTCAGTGCCGCCTCGCGACCCTCTAATCGACCAATCTATCGTCGGCATCGAACTCTCGGACGACGTCAATATATGGGACGTAGGCCCGCGAGTTGCCTGGTATCTGGGCGATTACAATAGGTTTGCACTCTTTCAGAGTACGACGGAAAAGACAGGGAGAGCTCTTGTGCCAATCGTAGCCTCTGTGGCGGAACTTTGGATACAACGCGACCGCGACTGCAACCACGGAATCTTCGCGCAAATTTTCGAATACGCGAATGACCTAGAGACGCTGGTATTCAACGTCAAATACGGGATAGTGCCCACCAGCCCGGTTTTCCAAGGCTTACATCCCACGGAAGGCGCTCTCCGGTGTCCCAAGCTTCACGCGTTGCACATTCACGGTGTTGCGACAGATACATGGGATGCTCTCAAAGAACTCGTACGTGTTCGGGCGGCCGCCGGCTCACCGATACACACCATTCGCCTGTACCTATCAGCGGACAGTCGGGAGGCCGAAGAAGAGGAGCGGTCGCTATTCGACGGATGGAAGGCGCGCGCCTCTACGGAGTTGGGCCTCGGAGTCGATGTCGAGTTCATGGAAGTTCCTCGATATCCTAGGGTCAGACTCCCTGCTGTATGCGCTCCTCTCGAAAACGGGCGATGGAACTGGTTCGATTGGAGTGCTGTTGGGGATGTAGATGTGCCGGAATTCGGCGCGAGTCGAGTACGCGCTGCAATCACTAGTACTTAAGGATTAGTGTCACAAATATGTAGTCTACACCAGTCTCGCAGTGTAAATTACTCGTCCCGCTCGATTCCCTATGTGTCCTGACTAGTTGCGTCGACATCACATGACCGAACTGATCAATCAGGTTGAACGTTTCCTCGGGTGTTCTTCTGTGTTCTTGACTTCTTCCCTCTCTCCACGAGTACTTGATACCGTTTCGTTCGATCTCCAGTCAGTGGCAGTCACTAGCTAGCACTGTTCACCTCATCGCAGTCACGAGTGCCACGCCTCGGGTTCGTTGACATCTGGGCATGTCATCATCTGGGTACAGCCGCCCTCATAGTGGCACGGCACAGCCTACCATGTCAATTCATGAGCTGTTGTCAAGGGCCGTGCTCCTACTACTCACGACCAAGACTTGACTCGTAGCAGACCTCTATCGTAGTCGCCTGAATGTTCAGCAACAGTACCCGTCATTGACTTGACGTCCTTGACCTCAATCTGGTGTCCCGGACAAACACGGTCCCTGGGATAAGTGCTCGTCTCGACCATGGCTCCAAGTGATGCCGCTTGGGATGTCTACACCGAGTATGTCTTTTGCTAAATTGTGAACTCTGATACGAGACCGTCATCTGCATCATAGACAAATGGCAAGACTACAGTACGGCGTTGGCTTGTGGTACGTTTCTTTTAGGTTGCCAACCTGCGCTTAAGATCGACAGATGTTGTTCAGGTACCCTAATCCTCCTCCCAACCACAGCAAGTTGAAGGTTGGCCACGTAGGGTACATTCGAAGGGGCCGATTCCGGGTCATTCTCGACGCTACGCTGCACGCCGCAGAAGGTGGTGACGTACCCGACGGATACGAACCCCTCCCAGCTGAAGCTGTGTCTAATGAAGGCCTCGACAGCCAGGAGAACCCTCCGATAAAGATCCTTAGTGAGGCCAGAAACGGCGGAGGTGTCTCGCTGCAACTTTCAACGCCTCCGTACGTTCCTAGTGTATCTCGTCATGCGAGCCGTTGACATCTGTACAGTGTCATAGTTTCTGGAGGAACCAGCATCGATTTTCATTCAACCAGTTTACGTGGAGCAGCGTTGGTCACTGGCAGTCCCGTCAGCTCATCTGATGCTGTCCACGAGCTGCTTCTCAAGGACTATGCAAAGAAGCACTACCGATCTTGGACGCCCTTTGCACGGAAGCGAGGGCACGATGTCGAACTCAAAGACATCATTCTCGTTACGGGCATCGATATGGCTGAAGAGTATGCCATGGCGTCTTTCTCAGGCAACAGCAGCACACTGGACATACGCTTCAAAGTGGGATACGACGCGGCTGTAAGCACTGCGATATCACTTTGGGGCTCATGGGAGGCATCCCCGATTGTCCATCACAACTGTGGACCTCTTCACCCTCGCGTTCACACACACGCGACCCACTCTTTCCCTCGCTCTTCTTCGTCCGCCATGGACACATCGACCACGCTAGATGCAGGGACGCGAGCTGAAGATTACCGATTCTCCCTATTTGTCCGTGGATGTCGTATTCGTGAACGTGCCAGGTTCTTCCCTACCGTCATCAAAGCTGGAGCCGGTTACCATCATCTTCCTGACCCTGATCTCGAAGACGAAGATGAAAATGACGGCGTTGTAGTTGTTTCGGATACACCACCGGTTATTATCACGATAACTCTTGTTGATCAGCTACATGCTCACGTCGTACACAGTTTGTTGATCCCTTGGAGCCAATTTTCGAATACATTTTCCAGGTGTGTCAAGCTCAGTTCGTCTCAATATGATAGCTAACTTGGAGTATCTCCACGGTAGAGGACAGATGCGTCACTGGCTCTCGCGCACGACCGAGATATCAGACGACTTGCTGAGGTCCGTAGGCTGAACGTCTTCAATCGCAATATTCACACCTGCCTCCACAGCTCGCCAGCAAGGATGATTATGAGGATCTTTCAACGTTACTCATGCAGGTCTGCCCTCAAGTCGTCGTCGGAGATGATGGAAGTAAGTGAAGCATAAGTACAGCTACAATGTGATTGATTTAACACAAACATCTCTAGTTGCATGTCTATCGATTCTTGGACACGAAGAACATGGTCGCGCTACTCTTGGCGACACTGACCTGATTGAAGATTGCCACGATCTCCCAAAACTCCCACGACCACCACAAGTTCCTCTATATTCCCGCCCAGCTGAAATTTGGAGCCCACCGGAGCATGTTTGGCAGACTGCTCCCCAAACAACGTTACCGAGATTCGCGTTACTTCCCAAACAACTATTTTCCGACTCCCTCATGAAGCAGATCATGTCTAATGCTTCCACCGCCCCGGCTGAAGCCATCAGTACACCGCAACGTAGGCTCTCCTGGCAGGACCACGAGGTATCAGAATTCGGAGCGGCGAACAAGGACACGCTTGCTTCTCTATCATCTGTTCTCGGTCGTGGTAGTTGCTGGTTCGTTTCGTAGTTTCTTACACAGCTTAGCCCCTCGACTGACTTCATATGCTATCTAGGACATGCCATCTGCGTCGCAAGGTACGCATTGCCATGTCTTCCGTGAAAACGGTTCTCAAACAATCCCTGGCTTTTCAGAAATGTGACGAAACGCGAGACGATTCGGACTCGTGCAAAACATGCCGACGACTGGGTATAGAATGCCTCGGATGGAGCTCGCAGCGACCGGAATGGATGAGGGTGGGTGCTATCAGGCAAGTGAGAAAAGTATTGAATTTGTCCTTCATTTGCAGGATCGAGGAAAAGTCGACATGTACAGGGCTGATATCAAAGCAAAGCTTACGAGAAACGGATTAATCCGCGGTCGGCCGCCCGTTTCATACGATTCCTCATCGTCTTCGACGTCGGTTGCTTTATCGACACCCACTGTCGGGATGGCCACACCCGATCGTTTTGTCCTATTCGATGACGAGCCAGGCAGCGACACAGACTTCTTCACACCGCAAGACGCCGCTGAGAGCGACCAGAACAAGCAGTCACTCTTGAGCGACCAGAGCAGCCAACCCACGAGTAGTGGTAATTCGAACATGTATCACAGCGATTCCAAAGCGCCGTCGGACCAAACACATTCAATGTATCTGTATGTCGCGATCACAACCTGCTTCATCTCGGATCTGACGATTATCCACAGCGCTCCCGCTGACAATATGTACCCCAGCGATCTTGGCATGCGAGACACCGATTTCCTGCCGTTGGTGGACCTCGACTTCTCGCCAGATCGTTTGGTGTTTGGAGCCGAGCTGTCTGCTTCACAACGCACAGCGCTGTTCCGGCAGGGTGGACTGCACTTGCGCAATCTCCAGCAACAGACGGGTGCCGAACTCTACATCCCTGGGTCTCCGTCTTACCGGTCTTTGGGGCCACCTGTTAACTACAACGAGCTGGTGAATGTCGATCCTGCAAATGTACTCAAGATCAGCGGGACGCGGGCAGCCTGTCAAAGGTGCTTAGAGGCGTTGAAGGTGTGTATCATATATTTGTGATACGCACAACAGCGCTGAGGAATTCACCTTCAGGCTCTCGTGTCAGAACCCGCGAAAGGCTGGATGTCATTTCCGTTGCAGTGTCATCACGTCATCCTCCGACAGCGCGCCTTTTTTGACACGATGCGCGCACTAAATGTGCAGATCGAACACTCACTCCCCGAGCACGGTCTTGTGCTAGACTGGCGCTCGTCGCAAACTGCGTCGCTGGTAGACGAGGTTGCAGGCCGTAAAGTAAGTGTTCGTTGGGAGGTGTCGCGTTACCATGAGACCCGCAAGGCTATGTGGACGTTCACGGCGCCGGACGAGGAAGCGCTGCGGGAGGCTTTCAGGATAACTAGAGAGGCACGGGAGCTCGCGAAGGCATTCACGCATACTGGGACCTTGACACTCCCCGACCGTTCTGCATTCCCGCGCATCGGTGGCGAGGAGATCATAGCGAGCCTTCAAGCGGAAACCAATACCGAAATCACTCTCAGCGACGAGGATAGTGATATCGTCATCTTAGGTAGGGTGTAATCCTTGACCCTTCTCTCCCGGTCATTGACAATGTTCTAGGCTCTGCAACCGCGATCGAGGAGCCGAAGGAGAGAATACTGAACATCCTATTCTCTCGATCCACCGATGAACATGAACAACAACCAAGCAGCTTCATAGCACAGAGGTAACGGTAGACACAGAAAGATTGGTGACTCCAGATACTACGCGTACATACAACAATGCAACGAGGTAGAAGTACCGGCTGTCGACGTGAGAGCAGAAGCAGCGATATACGAATACAAATACAAAGAAATCGATAAATGTTCGATGAAGCCAAACACTTGTGCGAATGAGGGAGCAAGAAATGTGGGCGAAGCATGAGGCGAGTATCGTGAAGAGCATCAAGCATCGTGAGTATCATTGCGAAAGACTGTAACCAGGGACGAAAACCGCGACACTGGCTCCAGCCGGCGAAAAAGCGCCGGATGGTGCACACCATGGGTATCGTAGACGGCAGCCAAAGGCTTAGTTGCCGCCAACAAGAGGTGCACGCTCCTCGTCGAGCGAGATGCCCTGTCCGCCACGGCGCCACTTGACGACGAGAGCGACAACGGCCTTGCCCACCCATACGAGCGAGAGCAGGGCGAACACGAGCGCGGTCCAGTGCACGAAGCCGTCGGTCGTCTGGTGCGCGAACACGGCGAAGAGGAACCACGTGATCGCGGCGCCAGCGAGAAGGTCACCCTCGGTGGACGAGAACGCGTACGCGGCGGCGGTCGCCTCAAGGAAGAAGAGCGCGAGGAAGACGAAGACCTTGGTCCACACGCCCGCCTCGTGCTTGAGCGCGTTGCGGCCGAACGCGGTGAACGCGGAGAGCACGACGAGCACGGTCGTCCAGCCGTGGTAGAGCGAGAACGGCAGGTGCACGAAGAGCTCGTCCGACACGTTCGCGGCCTCGTGATACTTCTTGACGATGTAGTAGATGTGGGTCACCGCGGACGAGACGAAGAGCGAGAAGATGAACGCTGCAGAAAAGAAAGTTTGAGAATTTAGGCTTTCGAGTGATGCCAACAAATCGCATACCGATGATGTAGTGGTGAGAGGCCCACAGGCTGACGTAGATGGAATTGAGCAAGACGAGAAGAGGGAACCTCCACGAGATGCCCTCGACGATGGAGTGGTGGCCGGCTTCCGTGAATTGGTAGATGATCGTGCCAAGGAGCAGGAAGTGAATAACCGACCTGTCACACGACCATTAGCATGCTTGTCCACAGCTATCGCGGGAACACCAGAACGTCATGGAAGAGTCGAGGTCACCCAAGTGAGCTCTCGCTAATCCGTTGGGAGGATGCTGCGCCATTTGGGCCCGCCAACGCATCGCACGACTTTCGACGCTACGCGCTTGAAACAAACTGCACTCACCAGATGAGGAACGCCCATGGTGCAGGAGTGAGGTACGTCTCCTTTCCAGACCAGTAAATCTCGCTGGGGCCCGCAACAGTGTAGATGTTCGAGCCAAGGAACAAGATGTAAACGAGAACGTTCACGACCTGTGCGGTACTGTCAGATATGTTGCTGAAAAGGCACGAATGATGCGCTACTGACCTTCAGAAATATCCCATCTTTCCACGAGTAGGCCATTCTGTGTTAGTCGGCTTTTTTTGTTGTCGTTATTCACGGCGTGGAGGGTGTTGCTGGCGGCGAGGAGGGCGTGCGGGAGCAAAACGTGAAGGGGGCAAGCGATTGAGCACGGGCGTTGGCTTTAAGGGGCTTCCGCAGATCGATATCTCCTGACGTAACGCTGTGCAGACGCCGGCCACCGGTCCCGTGGGCGCGCCAGAAAACATTTCCGTCGCCCACGTTCCTTCACATCTAAATTCTTCCAATTCGCCAATAAAACAAAGAACCCCGCCCGCCATTCCGCATGTTTTTTCCGTGCTTTGACGACCGTTCACGACCATTTTATCCTCGCTTACTGCCCGTCGAAAATACGTTTCTCTGTATACGCCTGTGGAGGCATGGAGAGAGTGGCGCAGCACCCCGCCAGTCAAGCGTTGCATCGCGTCATGCGCTGCGGACCATACTATTCAAACACTGCCTCGTGCCCGCCAGATTGGTAGCGAGGCGTGGATTGATGCGGAACCCAGATCCTGAAGGCCACGGCGGCGGCCAAAACGGGTGCGATTCCAATTGATCACTGATTGCGCACGCCGAGCACAGGTACCAGCACGCCCTAGGCGTCGCAGTAATTGTTCTCCAGCTCCCTAACGCGAACACCCGGCTACCTCGCCAGCATCCTCGCTGATCACGGCGCGCGTGAGGACAGTATAAAGCGTGAGTGCTCCCCAACGCGCCTCCAAGTCCGTGCTCGCTGCGAGCTGACCGCAGTCTGTTTGTGTTCATGATGCAGCGCGGGCGAGCCGCTAGAATGCTGCGAACATCTTGACCGGAGCATCATGACAAGTGCAAGCATGGTGCGGTACGCCGTTCTAGCCTATGTCTCTTTGACGATGCTGATGGCGAGCTTGATTCGGGTCGGTTTGCATTAGGCTGAAGTATGCTTTCGACAGGATCGAAACCCTACATACTGGTCCAAATACCTGAAGGCATAGCGGACCTGTACATGCAGTCTTTTCGACGCGTACGCAGTCGCGGAACGGAGGTTGCGCTGCAGAAACCGACAGGCAGCCGCTCACCTCTTGGTGCTGACGCACGTTTGCCTTCAGGCACGCTTCCTCGCACGCAGACTTGGCATGGACCGCAGCTACGCGAAGAAGCGGAGCTGTCTGACATTTCGTCTGAGTGTCTTCTTGGAGCGGAAATCGGGTCGTTCACAACGGAAGGTACGCACTGCGCCGCTGTCCGTGTCTGACTCCGCGCTTCGAATGTAGAAACGCGTTCGAAGAGGAGCCATTCTTTTGTTCGAAGTAAGCACCGTACACGCAGCGGGCGTATCGCGTGTCCGGTGCTGGAAAGCACGTCGAGTGTTGTACGTCAGACGTATGTTTCTAGGCGCTTCCTCGGCCCTCGGACGCTTCGGGCTGCGACTTTGGACTGACTGGGTCACCAGTCTGCTGTCGTTCTTTTGGTCGCTGACACGGTCCTCATACAGTTCCCGTGAGATCGTGGACGCGGGAGACTGCAGTTCGAGAACGGGAAAGTCAGCGTCACCGCCGCATGTCAAATCTCACCCATGGTGAGCTTTGTGGTCCGAACACGTACCAGCAACAACTACAGCTCTGCCATGTTTAATCTACCTCTAGGACAATAGGATATATGCCAGCTTGCGCCCCGAGGGCGAGCCGGTGGACCAGGACCACAGTCTATGCACACGCCAGATATCTCGACATTGCCAAAGTACTATCTGTGTGGTGGGGTCCATGAGGTATGGAAATGGCTAATACAGATGCTACTAGAAGAAGGAAAGGTTCCGGATCGCGACGATTCGCCATTCGTCACTCATACTCTGCGGAACGCAGTACATGGGAGATGCATGGCGGTTCATTGCCCTGTGCACTTGTTACTATATTGTTCATGTCCTGTACTGACATTTTTGAAGGTATAATCATTCGAGATCCTTCGCTCTGCACACACAGGCTCCGGGCTCCCGCTCCGTGCACTGTGTCGGGAGTATCTTCCGCTGAGCCGGCCTAAGGAGACTACTCGATCCATACCTCATGTCGCACGGCTCAACATGGATCTCCTCGCTGATTCTGGGACCTTTCGGCTATGTTCTCGAGACTACGTGGATGTTAGCGGGTCTCCTTCTTTCGGCGGCTCCATCCCATCACGTAAGCACGTTGATGCGCCACATCTGCACGCGTTTTGGTCCTGTACTCTCATCTACTCGCACACATCATCCCTTTATCAGAACCCATCGTATACCGACCAAGGAGCGTTACGGGAACATCGGTCCATTGCAGCTCGCTGCACCACTGACTTGGTACGAGGTAAGCCGGTTTGGTGATCCTCTCCTTATAGCCCGCTTATCCAAGCAACGCTTGCGGGATGACCGTCACAGTTCAAGCTGGCTGGCTAATCCCGGCCCAAATTGCGCGAAACGGTGGGAGGCTAAGATGATGCGCAACGCGGATGTTGTGCTGTCGGGCGACCACACCGGCGGAGCGTACCTGTGGGAGACTCTATACGACGCGTTCCCTCCCGCACGACATCACGGCAAAGAATACGACATCGTTCCCCTGGTGTTAGGACCGGCAGGAGAGGAGGCGTGCTTCGAGTTCGTCGTCACAGATATCGAAGTGTTTAGAGGCGTCTCCGTGGAGGATCGCTTCATGGCATGCGAACTGTCCAATACGTCGCGGCGATCAAGAGCGGTGCGACGGTTTCTGGAGCAGAAGGGCCTTGATTTTGCTGAGAATGGACTGCGCTGGTATAATCGTCGGTTGGTGTCATTGCCATAATGGTGCGTGTGGTCCGTAAACCGGCGGGTTTGACAGATGGACGCCGCTTGTTCTGATGCACGACACAACCAGGTATTTTTTGTGGTCACCACGACCTCGGTTTTTGCGTCAAATATATCGCTTCTCCGACAAGCCATGTACGCGAAGGGTTTCATGATGTATAGCTCCCGGCCGCGAGGCACGACAGCAATTCGCAGCGTGCTCTGTCGTCCGTCGCCTACGCACTGCGCACATATTTGGGAACGGCACGGCCATTTTTCTCCCGTTCACTCTCGGCTTAGGGCTACGCTCGGACGTATGAAATATCTTTGAAGGTCCTCGCGCGCGCTGCCCGGCACTGGCGCGGTCAAAGAATCGGACGCGAGACTTCAACGGATTTTCTTGTACATATGTTTAACGTCGCGGTAATGGTCCTGGTACAGGACTGTAACAGGAGGTTGTGTATTTTCAATCTCCGATGAAAGAATATCCGTGAGAAAATGCACCATCGTTCGGCGCCTTCGCGATCTTGTCAACAACCATCATCTGCTGTGGGGATACTATGCAAATTCTAGTGCAACTCAAGCTTGCTTGTCAAAGTCGTCGTGGATTCCGCTCATGTAGTGCTCTACTGAGTGCACCGCTCATTTCCACCCTATACCATTACTCCGCGCGTCCAAGGCGGGGTTCTCGTATACGCGATTGGTGTGCAGCATCTACTGATAGTAGAGGTTATCACCTCGTGCACCCCACTGCATCCACGTCTGCGAGGCCTACAAACGTACATGCTGTATTCCATAGTAAGCAAACATCTCAAATGAGTACTTTTGTGGCCTGATTCGTTGCACATCAGCGTTTCAGACCGTCTTCTTACGTTGGGAACAGATGTCGTGATCTTTACATTCTCACACAGGCTCGATATCTGCAAGATCACTGTATAGCTCCATCTATCCTGTTTGGTAGCGTGCGTATGAGTTCCCCTGCTACCCTGAAGGACATCTTTCAGACTAGAAGGCGTGTACCGCCCCAGGGACAAGAATGCACTCCCAGCAAGTTATAAACAGGCCGCTTTCTTCCAAACGCTTGTGCGTTTCACTCGCTGCCTCAGGTGCATTGCCCGCGTTTGCGCTGTAGGTGAGCATAATACTTGCCCGACGTTTGAGGCTGTGTCAACCGAGCATCGCACTTACGGGCCGTTGTTGCGTTGCTTCCCATCCTGACACCGACGGGTCGTGATGCGCACTCGCGTTGCGATCAGTCGCACACGTCTTGCTTCCTATGAGAAGCTCAGCCCCAGGTCATAAGATGCTCCTGCGGTGTTCTGCCTCTTCCGTGCACGCGCTGTGCGAGCCACATTGACGATTTTCGCGCTCATTCCCGTTTTCACTTGGTAGTGTAGATGTCTGGCACATTGATACCCCCTTCTTTGCCTTCGGGTCTCATCCCCGGTGTTCACGAGTTGGTGCAGGATCTGCAGGATGCAAATGCGACGAGATATCTCAGCGGTGAGTCCCTTCACGCCCTTTGACAAGCAATTATCCCTGAAGTATATCTCTAGCAATTGGCGTGACGGTTCTATTGTACGACCATCTACTGACATTTCGAGAGGAGGTCAAGTTCGTTTGGGCTGCCCCGCCTTCATTCGCCAAATACGCATTCCTCATCAACCGATATCTCGTTTTGGGTTGCTTGATTGCGGTAGCGTATGGTACGCCTTCACGATGACCTCGTCAGACCAAGATTAATGGTGTACTGCTTAGCTATGTGCGGGTTTATGGGAGACGTTTTCAGCGACAATGTGAGTTGCTACTCTGACCTGACTGCCCTGAATTCTAAGCTCTTCACAGGGGTAAAAATATGCACAGTCCCAGTACAAAGCAGTGGTTGATTCGATGACTGCAGATGCCGGCACTTCTTCTTCACCACTTCAATGCTCAGTATGATTTCTGTCGGAGCTGCGAACCTTCTAATTCTGATGCGCGTCGTGATTTTGTGGGATCGTCGGCCTGTGAGTCATTTGTCACTCACTTGTTGCGGTACCTGTCTCATCATCTCCCAGGTCATTCTCAAGTTGCTTGGGGTGGGGTTCGGTGTTAGCTTTGTGGCACAATTGGCTGTGATGCTGTTCTGCATGATTCGGTTAACCCGTACGTGGCGCTTTCTCCAAAGTGGACTCAGCGATTGACATGCTTGGAAAAGCCGACGTCTATTGGATCCCTGTCGCGGGCATGTGCGTGCCTACTACCACTAGCCCCGCAGTAATCGGCCTATGGGCTTGCCCCGTGAGCATCTTGAGTTTTCGCTGCCGAACTGAAATTGATGGTAGAACAGATGTTGTTCGAAGTTATAGTGCTCGTGGTCACAACTTTGAACGCATTAGACAGGCCCCATCAAGCTGCACTGCCCATCGCAAAGGTCCTCTACCGCGACGGTATCTCGTATTTCCTCGTGCGCATCACACATCTTATCACACCGTCCCACACTGACAAGGTACCAGGCCGTCACATGCTTTCGGATTCTGAACGTGACCTTGGCTGCCGTCAGCCGGCCCTCATTGGTATTTCTGGGTGTCTTGTAAGTTCGCCTTCCAATTTTTGCGGCATGCATTAACTTTCATGCAGTTTTGTGTGGGCAATGACCACAATCATCGTGAGCAGAGCGCTGCTTCACATGCGACGCGCGGAGGTGAACCCTCGTCAGTCTGACATAAGTGGACGGGCATCGCCTTTTGGTCTCGCCGCGATAGCGGTGGAAAGAAGATCGGGTGCCTTATCACCTCAATGGGTCAGGCTTCAGAAGCTCCGTAGTGTATGAGACATGACTTCGGCACGAGAGAACGTGTGTAGTCTAGTAATGATAATAATGGGCGCCACTCGATATGGGAGGTGCGTTACATGCATCGCGGTGCAAACTGTTCCGTGCTCACCCTGGCCCGTTACGATCTCAGCATTCCATCCCCGCTACGGTTTGATGTGAACAAGCCACACTTCATTCGAAACACGTACCGTCCGTCGCAACAAACAGCAAGGCGGTGAGGCTAAGCGCCTAGTCTGGAGATGTCTCAGCGTCAATGGCGGTTCAGTGATCAACATTCTCAGGATGACATCCAGCCAGGACCCCCTCCCTCTTTGCCTCTTGACCGCAACGTCCATCTCCTCCTCCTCTCCTCCTCTTTCGTTCTATTGGGCAGGCCCCGTACTGTATCCTTCGTTTAATACAGACTCTCCGCGAGAGCTATTTCATACGCCGTGTAGATCACAGCGAAGGCCAGTGAGAGCACTTTCGACCTTAAAGGCCGCATCATATCGCCTGCGATGTCGAACGCGACGATCCCCTTGCCAAATGGGCACGACTTCTGGACCAGAATGGATATTCCAGGAGCAGAAGCAACGGGTATACTGGTACGTCTCAATCTTCGCGGGTTCATTCAAGCTTGTAAATCTCTCGTCTTATTTCAGCTTCTCGTGATAACATCGACTGTTTCAGCGTTTGCTGTGCTATCGCTGTTAGGAGCCATCACTGTGCGTCTGTCGACATCTGTTGCATCCACGACTAATGGTGCTTTCCAGCTTTCTGCTTGGAACACCAGAAACTCAGACGAGAAGAACCTTTTCGTCCGCAGTCATGCTGCCTGGTATTTAATTTCTTTGCTTGTTTGTGATATGTGCCAAGGTCAGCGTATTGTTGTAGTCTCATCTGATTGTTGCTGATTCCCTTGTGAAGCTATCGGTTCTATCATGAATGCAAAGTGGTACATGAACCGAGCGGTCACATTCGAGCCGTTTTGCGTGGCGCAAGGTACTATTTTTGCGTGCGAAGCATCGGCCGCGACTGACTGGGGGGTGTAATCAAGGTGTGTTCAAGCAGATAGCGGACATCGGTATAGCAATCTGGTATGTTTTCGCCGTTCAGCTCATCTGGGCGTTTGACTCACATTCTGCGAAGGGCATGTGTAGGTACTCTCATCCATGTTATGAGCTGTTTAATGAGTAGGTCCGTTCAGATCATAGCTCTGCACACGTTTTGGGTTCTCTTTCTTCGCTGGCCTCTTCGTCGACGAGTCATGATCGCGACCATGGTGCTGTGGTGGTCAATGATTGGGACCCTCGTAATAGCTGGACCGGCCACCCTCAACATGAAAGTTAACGGACCGTTCTGTGAGCGAGATCATCTCCTATGGTGCGACGACCGTTACTCAATCTACGTGTCTCAGTTGGGATCTCCGGCTATTGGTGCTGGATTTCGGAGGAATATCCTGCGGCCCGTATAACGTACGTCATGATTCAACACTCCGCCTTCCACGTCTGCTGAACCCCGGTATGCAGACTGGACTACATGTTTGTGAGTATTGTGACAAGAGGTTTTCTGGTGCTGGGCTGATTACATCGGCAGATGTTCATTTCGGCATTCCTCAGCATGACCTTGTATGGCTTAGTATTCCTACGGCTGAGAGGCAACATCTTAGTTCAAGGCTATCGCATCCGTTTCCGTCTACATCATCGCTCGGATGTCGACAACGGTCTGAGCGCTGACCCGCACACAATCACTATCGCGAAACACATGCTCTTGTAAGGCGCATTTCTCTATCCTGAATGGTCCCTAGTCGCTGAATTACCTCCTTCCAGATACCCGGTAGGCTTGGACACAAATCATCAATGGCTACTGCTCATATGACAATATATAGCTGGCTTACATCGCCTTAATCGTGCCCATAGCGGTTTGCCGTTTTGCGGACTGGAGCGGACACGCAATACCCTTCGCCGCCACAATATTCAGGTACGTTTTATTGCCTGTGGCGTCATTATATCGTACTTATGTGGTCTTCTTAGCGATACCATTTATCTCCTCTCAGGTAGCGTCAGCTGTTCTTGACTCACAACATTTCTAACGCTCGGTTCCAGGTTTAGTCAACGTCCTGTTGTTCGTCTTCACTAGGCGCGTACTCCCTCGACACAGCGTTATCACGAAACGATTTGGCAAGGAATCGGGTAATACAATCGATCCGACATCCACCACCGTGGGCTCGTTCATGACGGAGAAAATGGACGAGGAGGTTCAAGACGACGACAGCATGTTGAAGAGAGTCGACAGCTTTGACTCCGATGACGGCGCCGAGGTCACAATCCCTTACCCACGCTCGTCGTATGGCTTACGATCAGCGCCCTTACCGCCCCTGCCGCCTGCGGCGTACAGTAGTGATCGCTCTGCTTTTCCTGCGAGTGCAGGCGGACCTTTACTATATCCCCAAAGTCCCCTTCATACCTTCGATTTCCGCGGTACCACGATGTCTTCCACCCCCAAGACTGCTGTGTCGCGCTAGTCGCAGACGACAGATACCTATACACGAGTACGGAATTGTTGATATCTACGAACTTTCACCTACATCTGTATTTCTACCTTATGATGGCGCGCGATGTATGGAACATGCAGCTGCTGCTCCACGGTTCAGGCTTAGTTTCATGCCATGTAACATTCAAAGATTATGAATGTCCGCTTAAGGATCTGGGGCGTATACGGCTTCATTGGCTGCCCAGCAGTAATGGCCGCATCCCGCTGCGCATGGATGCCCAATGATGGCCCCCTTGATCTCTACTATGTCGGTCGATTCGTGTACCCGATAGCGTCCCTCATCACCATCTCGACTGCTCATACCGTCGTCGGATCCGTCTCCCTCTCCAGATCGTGAGATGGGACGACCTCGCAGCTTTGACTCTGGTGTGGTTGGAGTACTACGGTGAAGGTCAGAGACCGTGGGGGCAGGGCTGAGTGACGGAAGCTCCTGAAGCGGGCGGCGGAGGTAATATTCTTGAAAACAAGCACGATGTCCACCGTGCAGGCAAACTGGGCATTGGAAGAGCAATGCGCGAACAGGCAGATGGCTGAAAATACGCTCGTGCATCAGCAACGAAGTGCGAACGAACCACATAACTTACCATATTGAGCATCTCGTGGAGCTGGTATTGCAATTGGCGCAGAAGGCGTAGCTTCCAGAAGGCTTTCCGGACTGCACAGACCTGACCACTGGATGCAGCAGCGGTGTACGACACTTGCCACAGCAGGTATAGATAGTGGTCTCCATCTGCATGCGAGGGAATTAGTAGAGCCGAAAACGATACAGCGATAAACTCACACTAGTTCTGTTCCTGATCTCGTCAATTGCCACAAATTTGCGTACATACGCAGCAGTGGGATGCAGCCGCAACCGCATGAGCAGTTCTGAGTAGTGATGTGGTCAGGTTTCATCCTCTTGAAGCGACACACGGATCACAACTGACCGATATAGCTCTCGACGAAACGAAAGATCCGTTTCTCGCCAATTCGTAACTCTTTCCCGGCTATCAGGGAAAGCATGGCGCACATCTGCACATCGCCCTAACCAATATGCTCAATGACGGCGCACGTTTCAAGAAAAACCGAGAACTTACTTCATCTGCAAATCCCTCCAAAGTCTCCCTCATCGCATCCCAGCCAGCATCACGCAGACGAGTCTCCGCTTCCTTGATGTTCTCCCTTCGCGCTTCCCGCGCTGCCCTCGTCACCGTCGACTCTGTGTTTTTCCGCTCGAGCTCAGCGTCCACTTCGTTCGGCAAGATATCAGAGCGTGGCCGGCTCTGTGAATAGAAAGAGGACGATCGAATGCTCCCCTGCTCGAGACGCGAAACACTTTGCGCTCCTGATTGCGGATATGCGCTTGGGGGATTGGAGTCCCGAGAAACATCATCGTGCGGAATCCCTGGCGTATGCGCTGATGTGGGTGTTGGCGCTGGAGTCGCCGTTACAGTCCGTATGCTGCTCTGCGATTCTTGCTTGATGAGTCTACCGCGGCTGGAACTTGTAGCAACGGATGCGGCAAGCGAGGCGACGGTGGATGAGCGACTTCGGGCCTTCGACTTCCCGCTCTTTGTGCTGCCCCTGCGGGACCGTGCAGCAACACTGCCCGGTTTGGAGGAAGCAGCGGACACTTGGCGGGAATGCGAGCCGCCATGCCCGCCAAGGGATTCGTCTGAATCAGTGGAAGCCGGGGAAGGTGAATCTTCTTCCTCCTTCTCGTCCTCCGTCCAGACAGGCTGAGACGCGACCTGTGACAGAGGCGACGGCTGCGCGCTATTCCCGCGAGGGTACAGATACGACGACGGACCCTGTCCCGCCCTATAGAATGATGACCGTCGACTGCTTGCGGTGCGACTCGCTGGGTCGTGCTCTTCATCACTTTCTACCTCAACGGCGCCTTGCTGAAGCACAACCTGCTCGTCTCCGCTCCCCTCAGAGTCCGAGTCGTCCAACGCGCCGTCACCCACGTGGCGCAGACTAGTGTGACTCTGACTTCGGAGGTCGGTCTGGATCTCAGAAATGCTTTGAATGCTTTGCGTTGAGAACGATGTTCGCCTGCCTGCGGGCGGCGCCAGTCGAGGTCGCACAGTCGGCGGTCCGAGGTTTAGGGACATGGGAAGTCCCGCAGACGCCGACGGCCGCCTGACGAACGCGGATGTAATCATCGATGAAGACACCGGTGGCAGCGGAGAAGTCGTACGATGAGGCGAGGTGGTCGTCGATGATACCGGTGTATTTCGCGGAGGTGACAGATAGCCCGTACCAGAGCTAGACATCGACAGCGATGTGGCGTGCCCTTTGCTTGTGTCTTCGTTCCGTGAGGGTGTCCCGGATCCGTTGGACCGACTAGCGGGGCTGTCATGTCCACTGGGTGTGCCGTGTGTGCTCTCGGAGAGAGAACGTGCTGGGTGGGGGAGCGAAGTCGGCGTGCCAGCCGGATGCGCCACCGTGGGGATGGCGGCGGGTGCAGACGCAGAATGCGGGAGCGTTGGGCTTACGAAGGGCAGGGGTGACAGTGAGCGGGTCGGCGTAGGAGTTGGCTCCTCAGTAGGGACAATGTCGGTCAAGAGAGACGTCATAAGCTGCCACACCTGCACGGCACTGTATTTCCCGGCGGCAGCAGCAGCTTCAGCATTCTGCGAACAAAGGACTGTCCTCTCTGCTCCTTCGAAGACATACCCATGGGCCAGTCTCGCGATCGTTTCAAAATCTTCGCCGAGTCCGTGACCCGACACCATGCCTACGCTCTGTGAAGTGGGTGCGAACGGGCTGTCACCTAAAGCTTTCACCTTGCGCTTAGGTGGTGGCTTCCTGTCTGGGTCACTGTAATACCCGGTCAGAGCCGCATGTGAATTACATGAGATGCGCTTACATGTCGTCATAAGGTGTTTCCCATTTTTTGTTTTTACCTGCAATGAACGCGAGCGCACCGGTGGCGTCCCACGTCACGGCGGTACGAGGAATGGCATCGAGTGGGCGTGACGAGAACCGCAGGTCCAGTTGCGTGAAAGCCCCAGAAAAATGCTCTGACCAGAGAGTGTGCGAATCCGAAAACGCGATGTCTGCAAACGCCGTCAGTTACAAGAAGAACACGCCTGCACTCTGCTTACCAGTAACACCACCTTCAACGGCAGACCCGCGCACGGTCCACTTTGCGACGTAACCCCGGCGCACGTCCCAAATCTCAATCGGGTCACCCACCGCACTGCTCATCTGTATCAGCCTGTCCTCCTCGCCCGCCGAATGCTCCCCCTCCTCCGCGCTTTCCGCACTTGCATGCGGGTGCGGGCTCCCCGCAGGCGTATCCTCTGCCGAGTCGAGCGGCTGCCCCGCTTTCGGCCCCGTGTCGAAGTCGACGTTCGACACGACCGCGAGCTCGCACGCGAAGCCCGGCCGCCAGCGCACGCGGCGCACGGGGAACGACGTGTGCAGCGTGTACGCGGGGCGGCGCGGGATGTGCGCCTCGCCCGGCGGCGTGCTCAGGCTCCACACCTTCACCGTGCGGTCCATCCCGCCGCTCGCGAGCCAGCCCATGCCCGCGGACTGGTCCTCGGCCGTGGGCGCGGTCGACGCGCTGAGGCTGCCGAGGTCGTCAAAGAGCCCGGAGCCCATGTTGCCGTACCAGTTTGTGGCGGGGGCGGGCGCCGTCTGAGCCGTGCGCAGGGCGGAGTTCGCGGACATTGTTCCCGGGGGTGTCCAGTCAACTGTAAGCACGGGTCCGGAGTGCGCGAGGGTCATCCGATGAAGCACACCGCGCTGACCCATCTGGAGATCCCACCTGTGCAGGAGATAAATGTGTGAAGTAACACTGAGATAGGATCGCCTCACATGATGATATTTCCGTTGTCCAGTGCGGATATGGCTTGGAGGGGCTGCCATGAGACAGGAGACAGCGCAAGCGTACGCACGGACGTAGAGTGCCGGATTTGAGTTATCGCTTGCCTCATGTCTCGTAGATCCTGCGTGTACTTTAAGCTCGCGTTCTACTGGGGTACAATGCGATCTTACCCAAACACGAATATAGCCGTCGGCTGATGCGGTAGCGCAATAATACTGCAGTGTTCTCGAGTACGAGATTTTATGGATTGCGCGGGCATGTGCCCTTGTACGATATTCTGCGCATCATGTTAGCAGCTCCACGACACATCTATGACGGCTCGGTATACACAATGAACATGTATATTCACCGTATTTCGATGAGCCGGACTTGTTCAAGTCCCACATAATCAGGTCGCCGTTCCTCGCACTTGTGAGGATCTTATTGTTGAACGCTTCACAAAATATATTGGGATGACTAGGTAACATATATTCGGAGTGGTATACGCACAGCCGTGGCCCCAACACACGTCTGTACTGGCGCTGTCGATTTTGAGTGGACTTCCCGTCCACAAATTGCGCCCCGCGTCGATGCGGTAGCCACCGCGTCCCACCGCACACTTGTGTTCCGAGTTGGGCGCGTCCCCTGGGTCGGACATGCGAAGGATGCGCAAGGCTTGAGATGTCGGAGAACGCGTAAGTGAGACGACCACGCGGAGCACGAGCAGAGCACGCACATTCCTTGCCCGCTACGACACATCTCTGCCCATCCTCACTCTTCGCGATTGCGCCACCTCCATACGACGCGACCCGAGGTATGCGAACATGGCGCGGAGGGCCCGGTGGTCCGTGAAAGCGCGAGTCTGAGTACACCTCGGGTGCCGGCGATGGTGGAATTGGATTATGCAGCGAAGGCCGTCGAGACATGGAGGCGGCGCCGGAAATATGCATGCGAGTTGTATCTTACTACAATTCGCGTCGTCGAGGCCTGTTAGCTGGTCGGTGGGTGGTACGGCTCCTATAGGACTCCCTGGAGGGTAATTACGCCGTGGTGCATTCGAACGATGTCCTTCAAATCGTCTGTCTTGACGATTTCCACGACCCCGGTCGACCAAGATTTAGGGCCAGTCTGGTATGAGCGAAGTGAGTATGTAGTGAAGGTTCAGACAAAGCCAAAAGCCTATTGAACGAGCGCTCTTCACCAGTCGCTTACCTAATTCCGCCACATCTCTTTTCTGGAACTCATCGCCCCAGTGCAGGATTCGAGAGAGAAATCGCCTGACGCACTTGGATGCATCGATGAGCCCTGAAGCACTGGATCAACTTTTGCCTGCACCCAAGTTTCGATGAGCGAGTCAGGAAATACTCGCTTAGGATACTCTCCATGGCGAGATGGCCGAGCGGTCTAAGGCGCCAGACTAAGGCTTCTATGTCACGTGACATTCGATCCCGATCATCTGGTCCGAAAGGGCGCGGGTTCGAATCCCGCTTTCGTCAGCTATTTTTAGCCTTTTTAACCCCTTGGCGACGTTGTATACACTTCTTTGAAGTTCCCTGCATCTTCAGAGCTTTTCTGTAATTTTTTTTGGCATTTGTTTCGAATTGTTTGAGGGCCGGTGGATGTCTGAAGGTGTGGCCACATTAATGCATGCCAGACGTTGATGCCAGATGGTGGGATTGATGGCGGCGCAGCTTCGATTGCCCCTCCCCTCGAAGGGTAAGTACCGAACGCGGAGCACGAGCAGAGCACGCACATTCCTTGCCCGCTACGACGCATCTCTGCCCGTCCTCACTCTTCGCGATTGCACCGCCTCCATACGACGCGACCCGAGGTATTCGAACATGACGCGGAGGGCCCGGTGGTCCGTG
>ALYI01003485.1:0-49342 GCA_001969225.1 Ceriporiopsis andreanae CBS 279.92
GCGAGCCTGTATCAAAGGCTGGATACGTACGCGGATAGGTCGTCGGTGGACGTTCAGACGGTTTATACCCCATAGACTTGCGAATCGGGGGTACGACTAGAACCATCACTGGGCCAATAATGCCCAGGACGACGGAGTAGAAGATCACGGGCTGCTCATGGGCCTGTCTTTGCTGGAACGGGTCTGAGATCAACAGCACACGCATGTATGGTCGTGCATCGTACCAGAAAACGATATGACTGCCTAAGCGGCGACGAGAACAAGGATGCCATCGTGAACGACAGAGTCGAGGTGGAGGAGCCAGTCGGACGAGCGTTCGGAACGGGTTGCGAGCGCGTGCACCATGTTATAAACCGTGAGAAATACCGTCTGTCAAGAAAACATAACAAAACGTTACTTACCAGCACTACAAAAGTGCTCTTACCTCCTCTAATGGCCGCTTCGGAGGGTTCGCGTCGACCGCACCTCGGCTCGCTGGCCTCTCGTCTGTCTACCCCTCCTCGCGGCCCCACAATCGATTTCTTGGGCAATTTGATGGCGCGTCTTCGTAGGGATACCCAGGATACCCTCACAGGATCTACGAATCAACGGCCATTGCGGATTATAGCATGTGGAACACTTTTTCAGACGCACACTCTGTCACTCCCGACGCACCCAGAGCCATCGGCGGTCGTACGCGCACATTCGGTCACCAGGTCGCGTGGCGGATCTGCTAGTACGTGCTTGTCTATACTGGCGCAGTTTCCTGCCGTAGAGGCTATGCTGGTCGCGCCGCTTGGAGGGAACGAGGAAGGGCGTATCGTCATACGCGACCTTGAACAGGACAGGGTCAGTACACGCTTTTGCAAGATATGGGAGCATGCTGGGGTGCCGAGTGCATGGGTTTTACACGCTGGTAAGCCCTAGACATGTTCTCTCGCATTTTCGTCCGTCTAGCTTGCCAGCGTGTCCAGTCACTTCGCGTTCTACTACAGACCTGTCGTAATGAATGCGTGTTTTGTCGCTTTTGTTGTCCTGACCATAGACGTCGCGCTTTTCAGAAGTTGGCCGAATGCGCCTGGTGAAAGTGCCGACGTTCGACGCGTGTTCTACACGTTCTGCGCTGACCAGTCATCGCATCTAAATGAGGGAGATGCCCAAGCGAGGCCCCGCCCTTCTCGTGCACGTTACACGCCATCTGGGGGTCCGTCGTCCAAAACCCATGTTAACGTATTCGCATTACAGATGACCAGGACACGCGAACAGTGATCAACAACAATCCGCTCCCTGACATAACACACGAAGAGTTCGTCTCCCTCCTAGGGCCTGTCCTCGTTCCTGAAAACTACGCGTATCTCAACGCGACAAATGCATCGTCGCCTCCACAGTCGCCACCCGGCGTGGGTACATCGAGCCAGACACGAACGTCGCTCTCGGGACCTAACCCTTCGACACCGCCCGTACGGCTGGCGAGCAACAGTCCTGCGCCACTGGACTGGATCCACTTCGAGGGCCGCTCGATGAAGACTACGTTGAGCAATATCGTCGGCCTCGATGGCCTCGCGCGCGAACGGAAATGGCGGAGTCACTGTGTGTTCAGCATCGACGTCGGGCGACGCGCACGGCAAGGAATTGAAGCGGTGTGTAATTTCTGTGTAGTGTGTCTCGGTGCGCTCAACTGATGTAGTCCACCAGCTAATACCGCACGCCGACATTATTTTCACGAACCAACACTACGCACGCGCACACTCGCCGCACTACGCCTCCTCGCCGCGGGCGTTCCTCCTATCTCTCACCACAATCGCCCCGCCACACGCACTCCTGGTGGCGCACTGGGGGTCCGAGGGCGCGGCGGTGCTCTCCGTCCCGTCGCGCGAATACTTCCAGAGCTCCGGCTGGGTGGACACGAGCGTCGCGGCCATGGCCGCCGCCAACGCGAGCCAGACGCAGGCGTCGCTGGCCCCGCCCGCCGCCGAGGCGCAGAGCGTGCGCAGCGGCAGCGACTTCTGGGCGGGCGGGCACCACACGGAGTCCTCCGGCGAGTTCACCGCCGCGCAGCTCTCCGCGTCGCCCGACCCGCAGTCGCCCCCTCGCGCGCAGCGCAGGCGGGTGCGCCACGCGTCGCACTCGGACTCGGACTCGAGCGACTCGGACGGGACGCAGATGGCTGGGCCCACGAGCGCGCCGTCGGGCCCGCCGCAGCCGCGTGCAGCAGGCGTGGTGGACGAGGTCGGCGCGCAGGACGCGTTCGTCGCGGGCATGATGTACGCGCTGAGCCGCCGCCTCGTGCCGGGCGAGCCGTACACGCCGTCCGCGGTCGCGAAGGACGGCACGGGCATCACGGTGCACGGAGCAGAGGCCGATCGGGAGCGGGACCGCGGGCGGTGGCGGCTCGAGGAATGCTTACGGTGCGTGCGGCTCGTATCTCTGCTGGTACCGAGGTGCTGAGAAAACCATGAACGATTGTTGCGCGTTTTGTTTGCAGGTTTGCTACCGAGCTTGCGGGGAGGAAGGCGCGGAAGAAGGGGTGGGACGGCCTGGCGGAGGAGATGGCCAGGGCAGGCTGGTTTGATTCATGAGTCAGTCAATGGGCATCGATTCATCTCACTAATAGTACCTAGATCAATTTCCATGCACGCGTCATATTCATCCAGATACCACGCCTTTTCAATTGCATTGGTTCTCTTCTCTCGCAAGAACTCAATACCCTCTGGATGTCTGTCGGAGACAAACCAACGCCGCAGCGTCTCAGCATCCTCGTGTATCGCGCAATGTGTAAGTCCACGCTGGCTGCTCTGATTTTCGAACACTGTGTGGCGACCTCATGACGTGAAGGCCGTCAATAATTTTCCTTTGTCGGCCCCTCATGAAATAAATCACAGACTACACATAGGCTCCCTCGCGACATATTCATAGACTGAATGTGTGGCGTAGGTGCCCGACGTCTGCCGCAGCCCGTCATTACAAATTGCAGCAGCCAGTGGCGCGCACGGCGACCTACGCGCCCACAACCGCTCGGCGACGCTGTACCTCCGCGACGGGGCAGCATAAGCACATCACGACCCTCGTCTTGTTCTCATCACCGTCGCCCCTTCGCTCCCGCACAACATTCCATTCCATCGCGATATCACTATTTTACCATTGCAACTGCATCGACTCAGGCGCCATCAAGAAATAATCAAAACATACGCGTAATCTGCCCTGTGGTCTGACGCCACGACCCTCCACGCAGGCTCGTATCTTGCGAAGCACCGATGATGCGGCTCGTGTTGTATGGTATACCCAGGCGGGTGTGGCGACGATGGCCGGATCGCCACGAACCTAGATAGTTGACGCGAACTTAGATACCTGCCTTTTATGGATGTGGCGCGGGGCATTGGGTGATGCTGATGCGCTGTCCCGTGTCCGTCCGCACGAGGCAGGTGTCGTGGTTCGCGTCGGGCGGCGGGCTCGCATGCGACTTTCTCGTCGAATATCGCCTGAGGTACGCATTGAAGTGCCTTGCGATAGACCTTTCGATGCTCTTGATATGGATTGAACAGTAGCCTGTGGCGGGCCGGATCCCAGCTGTATAAGCTGTCTAGAAATGAAGCTCAGGCTTCAAGCACAGCGAGGAACGAACTAGGAAACGAAGGGGTTTTCGTGCGCCACCGCTACCGCACCTCCCATTACAACTCAGATAGCAGTGCAGGCAGTGCATGCCGTACACGGTTCGATCGGCAGAGCAACGCACACCATTCAGCAATTCAGTCAAAGTCAAACCAAATACTGGTGCGCTAACCACAAAGTGCGATGTAACTCGCACATGTGACTACATATCACAGGACGATCGGGGTTGCGAGTTTCAAGGGTACATACCAAGTCGAACGGAAAGTCATGGCGCGCCACCACAATGGGCGCTCGCGAAAAACCACTCCAATAGCCAAAATCAACGCACACCTCACATGAGGCGCAAACTACCACGCACATCATTGGTTGCGGGCCAGGCTGCTTCCAGCTTCGTGAGGCATCAGCGTCGGCCGTTCGCCGCGTCCGTGATAGAAGCTCATCACAAACCTAGGTCTCACTTCAGCAACGCGCGTCCCTGGCGAGGTTCGTCTACGCACACTCCGGTTTCTGCGGTGCGAAGGTCACTGCAGAAGCACAGTGGTGATAGCATTGGCGCACGGGCTCGGTCATAGTCGCGTGCGACATTGCTGTTGATTACCATTTTAGTTCTAGGTACGCTGCCTTACATCGACCCTCCCGACCATATGGTTATGCGTTGAGTTGTCTCTGCTGCGGGCCGGATTCTAAGTTCTAACGGTGTAAGCTTTCCAGAAATGACGCTTCAAGCTTCAAGCTCCGCGAGGGACTGGGAAACGAGGGCGGTTTCGCGCAGCTATGGGTGCGCCACCGCAACCGCGCCACTCATTGCAATACAGATAGCAGTGCAAGGCCGTACACATTTCTGCAGAGCAACGTACGCAATTCAACACTTTAGCAATTCAGTCAATCTGACGGCTGGTGCGCTAGAGTTTAGGGTGCGCTAGCGATGTAGCTCGCACATCTGATAGGACGATCAGAGTTGCGGGTTTCGAGGGTGCGTCCCTCGTTCATCGCTCCTTCCAGCTGAGTCTGAGTTCACGCAAGTCGAGCGGAAAATCACGGCGCGCCACCTGCTGAAATTGCTCGCAAACAACGGCTCCTATAGCCAAAATCGATGCACATCTCACATGAGGTGGAACCCGCCGCGGAGGTCATTGGTCGCGGGTCAGGCTCCCCCCAGCTTCCTGAGGCACCAGCGTCGGCCGTTCGCCGCGTCTGTGATAGAAGCCCATCACAAACCAGGGTCTCACCGTCTCACTTACCCAACACTTACCCAACCCACATCTCTGGCAAACATGCACACTCCTGCTGCCAGCGTTTCCACGGTGCGAACTGCAGAAGGACAATAGCAATGGCGCACTTTGAATCAGAATTTAAAAGGCACACCCTCGTGTTCGTGTTGATTATGATTATATGCTGAATATGTGGCGTAGGTGCCCGACGCCTACCACAGCCCGTCCCTGATGCGCACATATGCATTACAAATTGCAGCAGCCAGTGGCGCACACACACCTACGACCGTTCGGCGACGCCGTACCTCCGCGACGGGGCCGCAGAAGCACATCAAAATTCACGACCCTCGTCTCGTCCACATCACTGTCGCCACGTCGTACAACATTTCATCGCTACCACGACATTACCATTGCATCGAGCGCTAGGATCAGAAAAATCAAAAATCGAAACATACGCGTAAGCTGGTGCGTCTCGTCCATGTCACCGTCGCACCGTCGCACAACATACATTCCATCGCCTCACCGCTACCGTGACATCACCATCTTATCATCGACACACCTACATCGAGCGCGGGATCAAGAATCAAGAATCAAGAATCATAACATACGCGTAAGCCTACGCTGGTGACGCCACGCCTCTCCAAGCAGGCTCGTATCTTGCGAAGCCCCGATGATGGCGCGGCTCGTGTATGGTATACCCAGGCGGGTGTGGCGACGATGGCCGGATCGACGCGCTTCTTTCGGTTTACAGCTGTAACGCTTCTTTTGGACTAGGTGCTCGGGCTGTTAAGTTGGCGCGCCTGAATTGACGCGAACTTAAATGCCTGCCTTATACGGCCGTGCGTGTGGCGCGTGGCGTCGTGTGATGCGCTGTCCCGTGCGTGTCCGCACGAGGCAGGTGTTGTGGTTCGGGTGGGGCGTCGGGCTCGCATGCGACTCTGGCGGCGAATATCATTCTAGGTGCGCGTTGGAGCGTCCGTCTACCCCCTCGATGACATCGATAGGATAGGAATGTGGCGGGCCGGATCCCAGCGGTATAAGCTTTCCAGCAATGAAGCTTCAAAGCTTCAAGCACCGCTGGGAATTGGGGACTAGGAAACGAAGGCAGTTTTATGCGCCACCGCGACCTGTGCCACTCATTGCAATACAGATAGCGATAGCATCGCAGGGCGTAATTGGTTTAATAGCGAAGCATCGTACGCAATCCAGTCAACCCAAATACCGTTGGTGCGCTAGAGTGCGATGGGGCTCGCACATGTGACTATCACAGGACGATCAGAGTTGCGGGTTCGAGTTTCAAGGGTACGTTTCTTCCAGGTTTCAAGGGTATGTCTCTTGTTTCTTCCAGCTGGGTGTTCGCACGCAAATCGAGCGGAAAATCATGGCACGCCACCGCCACGGAGCTGCGAAAATCGCCCTCAAGTGGAGGCAGAAAAACACTTCTGTGGCCATAATCAATGACCATCTCACATGAGGTGGAGACCGCAGCGGACGTCATTGGTTCTTGGTCAGGTTCGCGAGGCACCAGTGTCGGCCGTTCGCCTCATCCGTGATAGAAGCCCATCACAAACCAGGGTCTCACTCCCCCTTGCCACTTACGCAACCCACATCCCTGGCGAGCACGCACGCTCCTGCAGCGCGGTGCGGAGGCCGCTGTAGAAGGACTCAGACAATGGCGCAATGTCTAAAAGCACGTCCTCGTGTTCGTGTTGATTATAATTATATAGGGTCGGTACGTGGAAAACACCGACGGTGCGGGAGGCGAGCATTATGCCCACGCTGATCTCGCGGGCCCGGGGCGATAAGTGCGATCTCGCAGGCCCGGGGCGATAAGTGCAATCTGGGCGCCATGGCCCTGCACCGCTGCCTTGCAGAAACGCGAGCGCAAACGCATTGCGGCACCGGGCCCATGCGCTACGGAAGGGGCAAATTGAGGTGCAGATGGTAAGAGCCGCGGGTGCGCGCACGTAGGTGTCGTGACCACGCGCGACGGCAGCTGCAGCATGCAGGAATGAAGCGCTGCGAGCCTCCGATCGCCGATTCTAACATTCCAACTGCAACAAAAAAACCAGGACATAGCACCTGCATAACAATTCAGGACAGCGCACGCAAGGCCGCGAAGTTGACAGCGTACCTCGGGAATTGACAGGCGCGGTCAGGGCAGGTACCTTGGTGGCCGACACGGCGCGCTCGCGAAGAGGGCGGAACAGCGACTCGGACCTGCCTCGATTGGACGAGACGTGCGCGACCAGGGCCCATCGCGTCGGCCTCCCAACAACAGCGACGGTGCGCGCCTACATAACTAGCGCAGATTATGATATGTTAGTCGTGTGCGGACGCAGGAAGCGGACATGGCGGCGAAAACGAACCACGAGCGCGAAAATGCTGCAGGAACATTGCTGGCGTGATGTGATGCTGTGACGCTAGGTTGCCATGTCACACCTGCTGTCACGCATCACAGTGAGAGAGAGTGAGGATCCTCGCTTTCGGGGTTCGAAAACCTTATACAGCCCCCCTCGCCCGACCGCTGCATCTGGTCTTTCTGATTTCATCTCAGGACGGGTGTGTCCCATCCGGATGCATCGATGGTCGCGAGGACGGTGCCCGCGATGAACGCGATGTGGACGTGGACGTCGGTGCGTCGGTGCAGGTCGGTGCGTGGACGGCCGTGCTGAAAATGAACACCGGAGTCGATGCCGGCGAAAAGATGTCAATGCAGGCGAAAAGAGGACCGGTTCCCATCAGCTGGCGGTCGCAAAAAGCGCGCCTCCTTGGCACAAGCAGCGTGGGTCTTCCTGGCGCTTGCACCGCGGTAGTTGAGAAACACCGTGATCTCAAGGTACGTAGATGGCAATCGCGCTTCGTTAGGGTTGACCGTCGCCCGAGGTAGCTATGCCAGTCTGGTCCTCGTACAAAAGCAGCTGCTAAGTTATTCGGTCGTGGTATTCCCAGTCCACTCTTCGCCCAACGACTTTGTAGGCGCGTACTCACTCCGTTCGGTACGGGTTGCGTCTTTGCTTCGTACTTCTCGTTCTCGACATACCGCCCGCTTCTCTAGCGCGATGGCACCACATCCGTTCTCCCGCTATCGTCTGCGTCTGTTTCACGACTTTGTGCGCATCCTCGTCGTCCCGTCGGTGACCTTCTGCGCGCTCCTCTCGCTCACAAAACTGCGTCTCGGCTGGTTCACGCCCCCCGCGTACTTCGCGTTCCTCGTGCTCGCCGGCATCGCGCGGAATCTCTACTACAGCTTCATGCTCCGGCGGGAGGCCGAGCGCATGGGCGGGCGCCTCCCGCCACAGGTCGTCGGCAAGTGGCCAGGGAACCTGGACGTCGCGGTCAAGCTGGGCAAAGCCGCGTTAACGATGTACCCCGGGGACTTCTACCGGGACCTCTTCTACGAGTACCAGACCACGACGCTCAATCTGAAGCTCTTCTGGACCGATATGGTAGGCCCGCGCCCCGACTCTAGCGGATTCGCGAGTGTTGAGGCATCGTTGTGCAGATTATTACCATGGACCAAGAGCACATCAAGTTCGTCTTGACCACAGGCTTCAACCACTTCTGGCGCGGCCGCAAACAAAAGGAGCGAATGTAAGCCTGACGCTGATTTCACGACATCATTTGTTCACGCCAACTGTCCAGGGAGACATTCCTCGGCGACGGTATATTCAACCGCGATGACGAGGTAAGCACGCCTCCCGCGTTCCGTGAACAGCGGCTCACAGCATGCGACAGGCCTGGAAGAAGGTTCGCACCCGCGCACCGCCCGTCTCTGACAGCTGAAGCGCTGACCACCCGCATCTCACAGCACCGAGCGCTCGCGCGCCCGTACTTCGCCAAGGAGCGCACCTCGGACTTCGAGCTCTTCGAAAAGTACACGCAGTCCACCATCGCCGTCGCCGCGCAGCTCTCCGCGGCCGGCGTGCCCGTCGAGGCGCAGGACCTCTACGCGCGCTTCTCCGTCGACAGCGCCGCCGAGTTCCTCTTCGGCGAGCACCTCGACACTTTGCACGGCGCGCTCCCCGACGCGCATAAAGCTGCGGTCGGCGGGAAGGGGAGCGCGACGCACGACGCGTTCGGCGCGTTCGTGCACGCGTTCGAGACGTCGCAGCAGATCATCACGCAGCGCGCGCGCCGCGGCTACTTCTGGCCCGTCAAGGAGCTCGTGCACGACGCCGCGGTGCCGCACGCGGAGGTCATCTCGCGGTATCTGGAGCCGATCGTGAACCGCGCGCTGGCGGCGCGCAGCAGCATGAAGCGCGCGGGCGTGCGCTCGACGGCGGACCAGAACACGTTCCTCGAGTACCTCGCGGACAACACCGAAGGTGCGTGCCGCGCCCCGCACTCGCGCGGGCCCCGGCATTTGAGAGTGGGCGACGTGTCGACTGACGAGTAGTCCTCCCCGAATTGGCAGACCCGAAGGTGATCCGCGACCAGCTGCTCAACATCCTGCTCGCGGGGCGCGACACGACCGCGTGCCTGCTCACCTTCGCCACGTACTTCATGGCTTTGCACCCGGACGTGACGCGCAAGATGCGCGCGGAGGTGCTCGCGACCTGCGGGCGCAGCGGCGCGCCCACGCTCGAGAACATCAAGGCGCTGCGGTATGGTGCGTGTCCCCCTCTCATTCCCTCCTCACTGCATATGTACACCCCGGGATGCTCACTGCGTGTCTCATCTCATATTTATCAGTGCACGCAGTGATCAACGAGACCCTGCGCCTCTTCCCGCCCGTGCCCTTCAACGTGCGCGAGTGCCGCGCGCACGGCGTCCTCCTCCCCGCGTCCGACCCGACGTTCTCCTCCTCCTCCCCCTCCCCGGACACAGACCCGCGCCCGATCTACTTCCCCGGCTCGACGGTCGTGATGTACTTCCCGATGCTCACGCAGCGCAACCCCGTGCTCTGGGGCGCGGACGCGGACGCGTTCGACCCCGATCGGTGGTTGGACGAGCGGCTGAAGAAGTTCACGGACAACCCGATGATGTACACGCCGTTTAGCGGTGGGCCGAGGATTGTGAGTGCCTTCCTACTTCTCCCTTCCCCTCCTCGAAATATTCTCGCCTCCTGGCCGATTAGTGGCATTTATTGACGGCGATGTGCTAATTGGTATGTGTGTTTGCAGTGCCTCGGCCAGAACTACGCGCGCAACGAAGCATCCTACTTCCTCGTACGGCTGCTGCAAGAATTCGACACCTTCACGCTCGCGACGGACGTGCAGCCCGCGGGCTCGCTGCCCCCGCCGAGCTGGAAGGACGGCGCGGGCCGCCAGGCGATCGAGCAGGTGTGGCCCGCGTATGCGCTAACGCTGTTTGCCAAGGTGCGTTTCGTTGTCTGCCGAGTCTTCGTAGTCCACGAGGTAGGAGAGGACTGACCGTTTTGTGTGGTGTGTAGGGCGGCCTCTGGGTGCGCTTCGGCAAGGCACAGGATGGGCAATAACTTATACAGTAACTTATGTTGTTCGGTTTTACGTCGGACTTCAGACTTTGAACTTCGACTTCACGATGGGTGTCTCGAGTCGCGTAGATTTGCCGCACAGACTATTCCTATCCGTAGACGCACGCACGCACGCATACACACAGGTATACCGTACCACGACCCCTTTCACGACCACGACCCCGCGACGTACTTCTCTGCTGTACTTCATTGCTGTATCTTACATACATCGACAATGCAAGGACTGACCTTGCATACGCGCACTGGACTGGGGACTTTGCATACGCGCACCGTCGGGGTTCGCAGACATCTTACGGTGAGTGGTAGTGTGGACTCCACAATCGTCTGAGGATCATGTCTTCCAAGGGGGTCATGCCTTCCAAAGGCTCCGCAGCGCCCACTAATAATTAATAACTATCCAGCGCTCAGCAGGAGTCCAACAACCCCTGCAGCGCGCTCTTCTCCGCGCTATCGATCGTCAGCGCGTAGTTGTGCTTCACCTGCACCCACGCGCGCGCGTACGTGCACTGGAAGGACTTGAGCGGCGGGAGCCACTGTGCGATGTCCTTGTCGCCTGGCGGGTCAAAGCGTCAGCGCCCCACCCCTTCAACCAACACACACATCTAGCCCGAGCTGACTCGCCACGCACCCTTCGACTCGTTGAGGTTATCCGTAACCGCGACGAGCTGCGGGCGCGTCAGGTCGTTCGCGAAGGCCTCGCGCTGGGCGGGCGTCCAGTTGCGTGCGCCAGATAGCCATGCCTGGAAGTAGAAACACGTGTATAGTAAATGAGGGTCCGACCTAAGTATGTGTGGATGAAACTTGTGGCGCGCACCTCTTTAAGCGGCACGAGATGGTCCTGAAGATCGACAAACATATGAGCAGGACACGGGGAGATTAGCCGTTACGAAGCACTGACGATATCGAGGTCACTCGCGAGCGTGGTCGCGACGCCGTCGTACGGCGACACCCAGTTCCCCGAAGTGGCTTTGCAGCTGCTGTCGGTCACGACGTTCGTGCCGTCCCGTTTGAGCACGGTCTCGCGCGTGTCGCACGTGCCAGAGACTGCAATTCGAGTACACGATTAGTAAATGAGTGAGTGGAGAGACTTTCATCAGGTGCACGGTGGAACGGGAATACGCACTGATGTCCCACGTCTTGAACAGATCGCGCGAGTACGCCGGCGAGTTCGAGTCGACGGCGACGGTCACTGCAAACGGGTAGTACCATATTCGAATCGCATGTATAACAGATAGCGACGCCACGTACGCTCGCTAAGATACGTCTTGGCGGTCGACACCGCGATCGGGGTCAGCAGCGCGCGCTTGGCGAGGAGGTCCTCAGACTCAATCGGGGCGGCGCATGCGCCGAGCGCGAGGGCGAGCACAACGAATGTCAATGAGACGCGCGAGAGCATGGCGGGGCGGGGCGAGCTGGGACTCGGGAGTAGAGCCCGACGCGCTATCGCGCTTTTATATTCGATTTCGATGCATCGCGATTGCTGGGCTTCCCGGTACTACTCAGTGTAGCGGCGAACGTGGTGGCCCTTCTCTTGGAGTGATTAGGACCTGGCGAAGAGGGTGCACACCGCGGCGTGCACGCATCCACGATACGCACGCTGCATGTCCTGCTGCAGCACAACGACGTAGCATGTGCAGACTCGGGACGCATGGATCTTATCGCCCTGCACGGGTGCATGGTCGCGACGCGCATGTGAAAGCAGACGACCGCCAGGGTGCGCCGCCCACATGGTGTCCGGGCTTCCGTCCCTCGCGCGACAGAGAGAAGAACTGGCAGAGTTCGAGTGCGACGTGCCAAGACGGATGGACTTGTTGGGGCACATTGCACATATTGCACGATGTGCGTAGTGCATCGAAGACTCTCGGCACAACCCGTTCTCGGGCCCTGTGGGCAGGGGTGGCGTGAGTACCAACGCGTCAGTATCGACAGATGTCGCCAGTGCGTACTCGCGGCTCACGTTGCTTTCGGTTTCACTGCGCCGCACGCACGTGTACGATGCGACCGCGAGGCCGCAGTGCGTTCTCGTCCGGTCCTCGCGAGTGCAAAGAGGTGGATCTACTCGCGAGAGGGGGGGGGGGGGATGAAGACTCAAGAGCCTTCGGAGGCTCCGGCGCTGTCTTCGCGCGTGCCGGAGGCCGCTCCCGGGAGCAACGCCATGTCCTTGTGACCTATGAAGACACGCCACAAACTGTTACACCGATGGTGAAGCGGTTATCATGCTTGCCTTCCAAGCAAGCGGCACGGGTTCGACTCCCGTTCGGTGTACTGCCCCATTATGTCCGAGATCGACTTTTTTGCCCTCATGTCTTTCAACTTTCAAGTTTTAAACAAGAATGGCAAATTGTGGCATGGGGGCCCCCGGGCGAAGTTTGCAATGTGCACAATAAGGAACCCGGGACTGAGCAACTTATATAACTGAGACCACAACAGGGCAACTTTTTGACCACGCCTGAAGCTTGCAATTGAAGGCAACATCCAATAAAATCTGCGCACGAGGCTCAAGCGATCATGACGCTAATTCATGTTGCCGACGCCCGACGGTTCGAAAATCCTGTATCATTCACCAGTACGTACAGTGCAAAGTGCGCGGACACACCCGAACTTTGCGGTGCGGGCTCATATCAGAGCCAACACCCAACTTCCAAGGGATTAATACGCGGACGCGCCACAGCACACACACACCTCACGCGCCCACTATTTCGATAACCCGCTAGTTCCAATATAAACACCGAATACGGTCTCATGGTGCGTAATGCGTATGTGTAGGGGACAAACTTGAAAGACTGCGATATGTATATGCTGGTGCTGATGCTCTACGAGGTTATTAATTACGACGAAACAGATGATGGGGAAGGGAATGAGAGATGGCCTCCAAGAAGCTGGAGGAAGGAGGCTAAAGCAGAGCGAACGAGCGACGATGATCGATGGTGGCGGACGACGAAAACGGACACGAAAACATATGTGAACGAGAATAACGAAACAACAGAAAACCATGAGCCAAAAGCGAAAAGCGAGCACCGAGGACCAGCTCGTACTCACACTAAACCAGAACCAATATGCAACCAACACGCAAGCACCTCATCTCCTCATCTCCTCCTCGCCCCCGGCAACGCCGGCACAGGCGGCACCAGGCCCTGCGCGATGCCCTCCCGGCTGTACTCGTACATCCCCTCCCGGTGCATCCCCTGCACGCGCCTTACCAGCTTATCGCGCGTCTCCCCGCTGCGCTCGCCGTCGAGGATGCTCGCGCGGCTGCGCCGGTCCGCCGCGCTCCACATGCTGTACCGGTCCGCCTCGTCGTCGTCCGCGTCGAAGTACGCGGAGGAGCGCCCACCGGTGGATTTATCGTCGCCGTCCGGATAGCGGGAGGAGGCGGGGTAGTGAGAGGCGTCTTCGTCGGGGTAGTAGTTGTACTCCTCGTCCGCGCCGCCTTGCAGCGCGGACAGCACCGAGTCGATGTCCGGGTGCGACTCCATGGACGACCGCGAGCCCGAGCTCTCCCCGCGATGTATTCCCGAGTCGCGGTGCGAGCCTTCTCCGCGATGTATACCTGAGTCGCGGTGCGAATATTCTCCTTTGCCTGCGCCGCGATGCGGATATTCACCTGAGCCATCGCCATCGTCCTCCGCATCACCAAAGTCCATCCACGAATGCGCCTCCGCCTCGCGCTCCGCGCGCTCGAAGTCCTCGCGCTCGACCGCCTCGTGGTCCCACGGGCGCGACGTGTCCGTCGACGACCGCGGCTGCCACTCGGCGTCCGTCGAGCGCGGCTGCCACTCGCCGTCCAGCTGCTGCTCGTTCTTCCGCCCAGTAGGGAACGCCGTGTCATTCCGTCGCGCAATCGCTGCATCGGCGGACTGCGGCCCATTACGAATGCTGCCTGTCCTGTACACCGACGGCGCGACGCGAATCTCCGGGCGCAATGTACTCGCACCCGCCACCATAGGAATATTAACCATCGACGCAGAATCGGACTGCGCGCGCACGACGACGGGGCGAGCAGGGAACGGCGACTCACGCCCACGTTGGATCGACGTCGACGGGATGCGGTTCAGGAACAGCGGCGCCGCCACGCCCGTGGAATTCGAGCGCAGGGTCGCTGGGGCCGAGGAAGGTGGCACCGGTGACCGTGTTGACGAGGAAGGGGGTACTGGACGCGCGGACGAAGGGGGCGCAGGCAGCGCTGTCGAAGGTGGCGCTATGACGCCTGAGCGCAGCGTCGCTGGAGCCGACGACGGGTGTGTTGGACGCACCGACGACGGCGACGGCGACACGGACCGCAATATACCGGTGCTGGTTGGTTGACGAAGCTGGGACACCGCAGGTCGCAAAGGCGCACTGAGGCTCTCAAGTCCCACATCGCTCCCGCCCCTTGAGAGCGGCGACAGCGGCGCGCGCCGCTCGTTAGTACTGTCCCCGATCGAGCTCGTGCGACTCATCCGGCTTGCCGAGCCAGAGCCTAAACTCCCGTGGCCCGAGCTGCCGTGGCTCATCGTCGACGAGCTCGCCCGACTCCCACGACTCGTCGTGGAGAATCTCGAATTCGACGTCGACGCCACCGCACTGGAGTTGCCATTGGCATTCCCATTGATGGTACCCGCCACTGCCGCCATCGGCGGCAGAGGCAGTGGCCCGTTCGGGGGCGGGCTCGGCGGCGGGAGGTCGTACTTTGCGAGGTACGCGCGCGTCGCCGCGGGCGTCAGCGGCGCGGGGCGCGATGGCGACTCGCTATGATTGTACTGGTACTCGTTCGCTCCCGATGCCGCATCAGCGGCGTTGGGATTGTTGTAAGCGTCCGTGTTCACGTCCGTCTCCGTCTCAACTTCCGCAGGGCTCGAATCTATCACCATCAAATAAAAACATGTATCTATCAGTTCCCCATGTCACCGCATCAAGCACAGTTAAATCTACTGACCGTAGAAGCCCGGTGACGATACGGGGTTCGGTGAACGCGGGCCCAGTCGCGATGGACTAATCCCGCCGTCAGCGCTAGCATTAGCACTGGGCGACGGCGGGACGAGCATCACAGATGCCGGTTGCGGCGGTTGTGGAACCAGTGTCGTAGGTGCCGCCTGCGGCGTAGCAGACAACGCCAGCGCCCTCGTGTTCGGCGCCGAGATCTGTGCTGGGGTCCTCCTCTGGGACGGGTTGCGCTTCGGCGTTGGGATGCCCAGGGTCGGTATTCCTATTCCGTGGAAGGACGATATCGACGTCGATATTGACGTCGAGAGAGACGCCTGAGACTGAGACGACGCGTGGGTGGCGTCGTGTATATGCGATACCGACCCTGCTTGTGCCGGGCTAGACATCGACGAGCCCTGCGTCGCGTTAGAGTCACCTCTCCAATGCTCCATATCTTGTTTATGCGGCTTCGTCGGCGACCTCAACACCGCCAACCCCGCCTGCCTCCCGAACGCGCGCAGCACATCGGTGCTCGGCGTGCGTACGGACTGCGCGTCGCGGAACGCGTTCGTGAGGCCTTTTGGCGAGTCCAACGAGTCCATGGGCGAGGGCAGGGGTGAATTCAGTGGCGAAGACACAAACGTCGTGTCCTGTGACATAGTGTTGGAGGGAGAGGAGGCGAAGGGAGAGGGAGAGTGTTCGGTGTGATCGGTGAGGGCGGGGGTGTTCGTGCGCGTCGAGTCCATCGACATGCTCGTGTCTGTGCGCGCTGAGTCCATGCTGAACGCGGGCGTATTTGTTCGCGTGCTCATACTCCCCATATCCGTCCGCGCGGAGTCCATACTCATACTCGGCGTCGAGTTCATACTCATGCTCGTCTCGCTCCTCAAAAACCGCTCCGCAATCGGCAACGTCAATGCGACGTGCGGCAACGACGGCACAGGTGGAATAACCTCAGGCTCCGGGGCGTTCGACTCCACTCTCTTCCTCGACCTATTGAGGCGGAAGAATCCTTTCTTCTTCGAAGAGGCTTCAGAGATGTTCCCGCCGTCGGACTCCTCGCCGGGCGTCGCTCGTCCACTAGACGAGGATTTCGTCTTGGACTTGGAGGGCGAAACTTTGGACTTCTTGCGTCCCGTAGACGTAGCAGAGACATATCCCGCGTCCGACTCGTAGTCCGTCGCGTCAGCGTTGGCTCGCGCGATCGCACGGTCGCGCTCCTTCTTCGCCTTCCTATTTCTTCGCTTGTGCAAGATGTCCGAGAGGTACCCGCCGTCGCTCTCCGGCTCGTCGTCGCTGCCTCCGCCGCCCTTTTGCTTCTCCTTCTTTTCCTTATTCCCATTCCCCTCCTTCTTGGATTTCTTGTCCTTTTTGCTCTTCGTACCGTCGCTGATATATCCGTCACTTTCGTACCCATCTGGCTTCGCCTTGCGCAGCTTCTTGTGCTTGGAACTCGCGGCGCTTGGAGGGAGCGGCGACGCTGCACGTGGCGCGCTTGGGAGATCGAAGTGGATCGTGCGCTGCGACTCTGCGGGCGTGCCTGCGCGCGACGCGGACAGGCCGCTATCCTGGGAGTATTTGAGTCCGCTGTCTTGGGAGTATTTGAGTCTTGAACCGTCAGCAGAGGACGGCGATGGCGACTGGGACTGCGACTTGGACTGGGGCGAGTGCCCACCATGGCGCGGGGAGAGCGACGACTCGTCCGAGGGCGCGGTCGACGCGTAGGTCAGGCTCGGCGACAGTAAACTCTACACGTTCATACGTTCAATATCATGAAGTTGTCAGAACACGACGGTGAGAACACGAAGCTGTCAACAGCAAACTCTCAACAACACACTAGACACACGCACCTCGTCCTCGTCGCCCTCCTCTACGGGGTTGAAGATCCAGTTCGCGACGGTACCACCGCGGCCAACACCGAGCTCGAGCGCGGTGTCGAGGATGGAGGCGCGGAGGGCGGATTCGCGCTTCTCCTCCCGCGCGGGGCGGGTGCGAACAGGTGCTGGCCCAGTTGCCGAAGCCATTGCAATGCGTGCGTGCGTGGGGGTGGGTATCCTTCCGTGCGTGGTATTGGTATCCGTGACCGACGTGGTATCCGTGCGTGCTGGTATCCGTGTCCGTACCAGACGTGGGGGCTCGTGAATTAGACCAAACTAACGGTCGGAGGGCAACATGGCGAGGCTGCTCGACGAACGCCCGCCGTGTCCATGGAGAGGCGGCACTTATCTTGCCCATATCGGGGCGGATACATAACCCCAAACTCTAATTGCCAATGCGACGCGCGCCCCGTCAGGCGTCTGGCTGCCACTGAACGTTGAACGCCGCCGCCATGTCTGAACCGACTCCCGCGCGCCGCAGCGCCCGCGTACCCGTCCCCCGCAAGTCTCCAAGCACTTATATTAACGTTAATAGCGGCGCGAAGCGGAAGGCGCGCGACGAGGAGGCCGAGCTCGCGCAGCTGCTCACGAGCGTGAAGAGCAAGCTCGCGACCATGGACGTCTCGGTGCGCGCGACTCGCACTCTCCGCGCAGGGCCGCCGCTGATAGATGTTCGATGATGGTTGTTCGATGGTCGAGCGCAGGAGTTCCTGAGCTACGACGCGTTCCTCGACCTGTCGGAGGAGGCGCAGCAGATCCTGTGCTCGCTGCTCCCGCCGACCGCGTTCCTGACGTTCGCGCCGAGCGTACACCCCGCGCATTCCGCCGCGCATGCCCAATCTCAAGTTCAAGCTCAATCTCACTCCCAAGATGGCCCCTCTCAAGACGGCCCGTCTCAACCTCGACCTCAACCTCGCTTGCAAGATGGCCCATCGCATCAATCCAACACCGAAAGCCCGTCTCACGCATACGCCGCGACCCTCTCCCGCACGCCCGCAACACTCGACCCGCTCACGCTCACCGCGGCCCCGCTCCTTTCCGCCGCGCGCGCCTTCCAGGAGCACCTCGCCGCCGGCTACTTCACCGCCAAATCTCAAGATAAAGTGGCGAGCTACGAGCAAGGCGTACTCGTAGGTACGATGCACGCGCAGTGGAAGGACGAGGAGTGGCAGCAGCAACAGCAACGGGAGCAAAGGACGAGGCGGGTGGATAGGTGCGTTTGACTCGCGATTAGTTTGCGCTTGCGTCGGACTCGCGGTCTGCGTTTGCGTTTGCGTTTGCGTGGCGCGTGGCGTTCAGCTCAATATCCGATGTTGACGTCGCGTTCGTTTAACGGCAGGCATGACCTGGACCTCGTCGCGCTCGTGCAGCAAGCACAGCTCCGGGTGGGCGACGTCCTCTGTTACAGGCGGCGCTTACCCGCGCTCGGCGTTCTCGTCGAGAAGGACCTCCTGGTGCGTGTCCAAGTCTAACGTCTATATCCACATCCACATCACTACCTCACCAATGCTGATGTCCACCTCTTACTCAGGTACACACAATCACCCCGCACCCCACCCCATCCCTGACCCTCCTCCTCGCGCCCAGCACGACCCTTTCCTTGCCCCAAAAACTTTTGACCGACCCGCCCGCCGCGCCCGAGCCACCAATCCTCACCATGGACGGCATCATGAGCGCAAGCGAGCTCGAGGACGCGCTGTTGGACGTCGACGGCCGTGTTTCGCGCGAACTACGGCATCACGCGCCGTCCGGCACGTCTGCTCTGCACATAGGTTTTACAGGCGTGTCGAGTGGAACGGCGGCGGCAACGCATAGGGCGGCGAAGGCGTTGACGATATGGCGCTGGCCGGACGCGTCGACAGCGGGCCACTTTGGGTTTGACCGGGAACAGTTCGACCAGGAGCAGTTTGATAGGGAGTATCGGGAGCGGGGCGGCCGGGTGTGCGTCGGGAGCGTGTTTTATTTGCGGCGCGCGTGATGCGATCCTCCTTGCTTGCCTGCAGCGAACCGCGTCGATTCTGCTTGCTTGCGACGCGTCCAGCCATGGGAGATGCTTCATCTTCAGCACTGTACAATGTACATTATCGGTGTGTTCTAGAACTACTGCCCGTTGTGACACCTGCACTTCATTCACTCCCAGCGCCGTACTGTGCTTCATATTCCCGCCACACAGACCTGGACACGGTGCAGTACAGATATACGCCACACACCACAGCTAACATTGACACTCGACTCACCCCCGAAGAATTCGCCCCCCGCCAAAATCGCGCGTCACATCCATACGAACACACACGAGCGCCAGACGCACCAGAAACCAACCGACCTCCCTGTGTTGCACTTGTTTATGTAGTTGACGGGGTATTCATACCTGAGCTCGCGTACTGGCGTAGCGCAGTCAATGCCTGTTCAGGAATCCAAGTCTGTTTGTCCGTGACCTCGCCATTCAACTGTCCATGACCGTGCCGGTACACGTTCAAGTTTGTGTAGGGTTTTCTGTAGGGGGTCGTGCTCACAGCCACTGCTCGACGTCCGGACGCACGCAGCCTCGTCCGTGTCCGAGTCGGACACCCGCCGGCTAACGGTCGTGATCGAAACGCGATGGACTTAGCGCCACACACATCTTAGCGATGGCGGAGGAATTGCCAATCCTCCGCGTCCCATGTGGTATATACATCAGCACAGTCAGCGCGACGTTCTTCAACCTGAACGTCCACCACCACCACCGCCATGGCGAGAGGGCGTGCACAGGTGCTGACCACGGCCCTTGACTTCGCGTCCCCGCGCGCACTGGGATGGCTCACCGACCTCCGAAAGACGTCGATCCCTGGCTTGCCGCGGGTATCGATTGCTCGTGCTACACAGCGCACGTCGGGCGAGGGTACGAGTACTAGCAGGGCTGCAGACCCGGACCCGGAGCTGAAGCTCCCCAAGCTCGCGTCGCTCGTCGTCGTGCTCCTCACGAGCGGGCTCCTCCAGGTCAGCGTCCTCATCCTCGTTATCCTCCCAATTTCTCTGCCAGACTCACGCTAGACACTGCAAATCGAAATTATAATTTTAACTTTCGGCCCTGGCAGATATCGTTCTTCATCATCGTGTCCTCCTCCAACCTCTATGCGGAACATTTGGGCGGGACGGCGACGTTCTCGGGGCTCGTCATCGGCATCCCGACCGTGTTCTCGGGCCTCGCGCTGCTGCCCATGATGAAGCTTGACCAAGGTGCGCCGCCCCGCACACTGACCAGCCCTGCATATCTCACGGACCCTTCATGCACATGCGTCAGGCGGCTACAAACGCCCGCTGCACTTCGCCTGCGCCTCCGCGCTCCTGGGACACGTCCTCTACGGCCTCGCCTACCGCGCCAACTACCTCTACCTCATCCTCATTAGCCGCATCGTCTCCGGGTTCGGCTTCACGTTCTGGATGTACGCGAAGCGCTACTGCTCGGACGCGCGCCTCGTCGGCGTGCGCCGGCGCACGACGCTCGCGGGGTGGCTCGTCGTCGGGCAGGCGACGGGCTTCAGTTTGGGGCCGTTTCTCGGCGGCGTGCTGTGAGTCCACACTTCGATATACTGACGATCAAGTGTATGTGGCGTCAGCCTGACTGTGGACTGTCGCCAGGTACAAAGTCGGGTTCGCCAACGCGGTGTTCAACGGGTACACTAGCCCCGCGTGGCTCATGGCGGGCATATGGGCCATCTTTTGGGCGTTCGCGGCCGTATTCTTCGAAGATGTGTCGAACGCGCCGGAGGCCCCGCAGGACATAGAGCTCACATCGCTTCCCGCACCATCACCAGTCGCCGAAACCGAATGCACGCCTGAATACGAAAGCTCAAATAAATCAGGCGAGGCCGTGCAGATCGTCGAGCGACGCGTCCCAGAAGCCGCCACCGCCACCGCCCCTCCCACCTCACAAACCCCGCCCGCACGCCCGGCGCACTACATGTCGCGCGCGCAATGGGGCGTCACGGCAACGATGTGCTGGTTCGCCATGGCATGCTTCTTCATCCTCGGCGCGTGGGAAGCGAACATCCCCGTCTTCACCGGCACGCCCTCCCCGCTCTCCCCGCTGCGCTTCACCCCGTTCGCCGCGGGCAACCTCATCGCGCTCGGCGGCGCGTGCACGTTCCCCTTCCTCTTCATGAACGTCTTCCTCGCGCGGCGGCACCAGGACCGCAACACCCTCGCCCTCGGCACGGGCCTCGGGTGCATTGGCCTCTTTGTCGCACTCGCACTATTAAAAACGCGCAGCGTGGGCTATGCAGGTTTGTTCATGTGCTGGTTCCTGATCGCGCTCGGGTTCAACCTCGCGAGCACCGTCACGCTCAGCCTGCTCTCCAAGCAGCTGCCCAACCGTTGGAACACGCGCGTCAGCGTCGCGATCCAGTACAGCAACTACACGGGTCGCGTGTGCGGCGCGGTGTGGGGCGGCGCGGGCGTGCGGGTGGGCATGTTGAATTATGTGGGCATGCAGGTCGCGATCGTCGGGATCGGCGCGGTGCTGTTCGTGGCGCTGTGGAGGGATTTGAAGGCGAAGACAGGGTAGCTGTAGCTGCCTATGTACGACGCGCCCGGAGCCTGTAGTGGCGTGATATACCTGATAGAATAGAGGCAGGAGCAGTATGTGTATAATTACATTAATGCACGCACACTTTCGTGGCGGGTATTCTTACCAAGGAACAAGGAACTGTCTGCTGGAAATCATTCATTTCTCGCTTTCTTCCTCGCGCCATTGTCATTGGAAGAACATCATCCAGCAGCCCCTCGGCCTGCAATGCCCTGACGAACGTCTGGATGAACGGCTCGAACTGCCAACGCGTCCAAAAAAAAAAAAAAGAAACTCAGTCAGCAGTCACCATCGTGCACATACCCTTCTGAACGTGAAAGATACAGAAACATATATGCGCCTGCCAGCTCCCCCGAACCTCGTCCTCACCGCCTGCAGCGCCGCGCCGAAGTCGCGCGCGATGAAATTCAAGTGCTGAAGAGTTCGGAGAAATCTGAGGGAGGGCCATCTTACACCTAGAAGCCGTGCGAGTTGCCATATACCTGATAGAGGCAGGAATATTATCCCTATAATTACTTCAATGTACACACACTTTCGTGGCGGGTGTTCTTACCGAAGAACAAGGAACTGACTACCAGAAATCATTTCTTCCTTGCCTTCTTCCTGGCGCCATTGCTCGCTTTTGATGTCGTTGGGCTCGTGGTCGTCGCTGCGCTGCCATTGGAAAGAACGCCGTCTAGCAGCCCCTCCGCCTGCAACGCCCTCACAAAGGTCTGGACGAACGGCTCGTAGTCGAACGTCCGGCTAATCTCGTCCGTCTGCCAAAGCACACAAACCACAATGAGCTAGGGGTCTTCACAGTGGATATTCTGTTGACAGAAACATACGTGTGCCTGCTCGCTTGTCCGAACCTCGTCCTCCACCGCCTGCTTCGCCATTTGTGCGTCCCTCACACAGGCTTCCCAGGCTTCTGGCAGCTTGCGCTGCGGCATCTCGAGGACGCGCACCTCGCGCGTCATCTTCACCGCCCCGAAGTCTCGCGCGTACGTCGGGCCCAGCTCGCCCGCGGGCAGGACGGACGTCGTGAACGCCTGGGATCGCGCTTCGAGCAGCGTGGGGTCGATCTGCCGTGCACCGTCAGCGAACACACATACTAGAGCGGACACCGACTCGTCTAGCGAATATACGTCGTGCCTGGATAGTTGAACCCACCTTTTCACGCCACGCCTCGGACGCCTCGTCGAGCCGGCGCTCAATGCACCTCATCTCCCGCTTCAGCAGCTCCAGCCGGTCGCTCGCCCGCTCGTACTGGTCCTCGACGATCGCGAGGAGGTTGTACCGAATGTGGTCGTTACGCTGCAGGCGCTGCATCCGCCGGTGCAGCGCCGGGCGCACGATGTCCGTCCACGCACCGCCTGTAGCCTGGGGGTCGGGCAGCTCGCCGACCTCGAGCGGCCCCGCGTAGCGCAGGCCGTCCAGCTCCCAGACGCGCCCGTGCGCGGGCACGTACCCGATGAAGTGGTACGCGTCCTGCGACGCCCCGGCCCCCTCGTCGTCCTCCGGCACCGATTTGCGCGGGGGCGGCTTCTTGCGCTTCGCTGCGGCGGTTTGTTTTTTGTGGTACGCGAGCGTGGATGTCGCGGCTGCGTGCAGGGCCGCGCGCAGGTCTGCTGGGCTGGTGCGATGTCAGCTTCAGTAGTAGAGTCGGAAAGTTGAGGGATAAACGAACCGAGCGAGGGAGTTGTGCGCTTCGCGGATGAAAGGGCAGTTCGTCAGCGCCAGGCCCTTCATCTACAATGGTCACGTCAGCTACCCGCCCGCTTATACTGCAGTAGTACACGGTACACGTACAATCGGGCTCATCTTTGCAGTGTCCTGCTTGAACGCATCAAGCTCGGGTTCAAAACGCGCGCCCTCGAGGTTGAGCACGACGTTCAGCACCGCTTGCGACGCGCACGCGTCGTTGCACAGCTGGTGCGCGAACCACACGTCCTCCGCGTCCGGGTCGGCCGCGTCGTCCAGCTCCGCCGTCTCCTGCGCCCCGGGTGCGTCCGCGTCCTCCTCCTCGTCCGTGCACGGGTAGCAGAATATCAGCCCGCGCGGGTCCGCGAGCTTCCCGGCGAATGGCGCGTTGATGTCGAAGATCTCGGTCACTTCGAGGCCACGCACGCCGAGCTTGCGCAGGAGGGTCGTGAAGACGCCTGGAGATTCGACATGAGAACAGATGCCCTGATACTATGTGTCTGAATTGATTCTCACCTGGGTCGGACTCTATGACAGCAAACGGCCCTCCAACGAGATCAACGGTTAGTATGGGTGGGAACATTTGTGGTTCAACCATGTCCACCTCGATGGGATCCATGGCACAGCAAAATCGTTGCGCTGTGTTACGCGTAGATTCACGACAACGCGAATGTTACGCTTGACATGTGCGCGTACGCAAGGATGGTGGTGGTTAGAGAGCAAGTGTCGCGGAGGCGCCGAAGCGGACTTAATGACGCGTCAAGCGCGTACGTGAAACGGCGAGGCGCAAGTGTAAACGAGAGTTTGAAAAACGTTTCGATACGAACATGCCGGTCAATACATTATACAGTATGCTACAACGTCAAATAATGTCTACGAGTGTCCTACTGGGGTGCGTTTGCCATCAGGACCTTGTTCAGCAGGTCGCGGTGCAGGCAGTTGTCGAAGTGGAACGAACGCGCGATCGCGTCGATCTCCGCCTCAGACTTGCCGCGGAATGCCTCTGCCCACGACTTGATGAAGAACTCGGAGAGCAGGATGTTGCGCGCGAGGCGGCCGACGCGGTCCGTGAGCTTCCACACGGGCGCGGGGTACAGCGCCTGGTCCTCGGGCTTAACCTCCTTCTTGATGAGGTCGACGAGCGGCTGGTAGATGTCGCGCACGTATTGGTCGTCTGCCCCCCACGCGTCGAGCGCGAGGCGGTGCTTCTGCGCGAGGAAGTCCTTGAAGAGGACCATGTAGGGGGTGTCAAGGGAGACGTGGACCATGCCCTGGAATCCGACGTCCTTATACGTCCAGATGGACCAGCTGAGCTTGTCCTGTGTAGAATGTCAGCAACCGCGTCCAAAGCGCAACAAGAGCAGGCGTCGTACCTTGTTGTAGATGTCGAGCTGGTCCTTCAGGACCTGGATACGCTCGGCGTTGATCGAGTCCGTGAGCTCGCCCTCGTACTGCTTGCGCGCGTACACGGGGCCGAACTCGCCGTTCCACACGCACAGACCGTGCTCGTCCATCCACTGGCGCTTCTTCTCGTAGCTGCGGTTGAGACGGTGGAGCTGCACCTCTGTGCTGGTGTACTTCTCGGGGGAGGCGGGGAAGCCGAACACAGAGTAGTCGTGGATAGAGTACGCGGTGTTGGGCCAGTTCTTGCAAGCCTCACCGAAGTGGGAGAAGTCGGACGCGAAGGTGTTTCCGTCGAGGAAGAGGGCGTGGTGTGGGTCGATCGCGCGGATGGTGGGGACGACGCGGTTGTAGAAGTCGATCAGGCGGGTCTGGTAGGGGTCGGTGGGCTCGTTCAGGGGGTTGTAGCCAGCAATCCAAGTGTTGTCCTTGTAGTGCTTGGCGAGCTCGCCCCAGAGCCAGATCGCGCGGTCCTGGTGGTCTTTGTGGTTCCAGAAGTTGGCAATGTGAGTGCCGGCGTCGGCGTGCCAGTCGGTGTTCTGGCCACCAGGGGCGGTGTGGAGGTCAAGGATCGTGTAGATGCCCTGCTTCGCGCACAAGTCAATGACGCGGTCGAGGTGCTTGAAACCTTCGGGCTTCAGGACACGGGGGTTCATGTCATCTGTGGGCGGTAGAATATGCATTATGACGGGGATGATAGTAAAAAAGGGAGAGAGACTGACCCTCAAAGTGACGGTAGTTGAAGGGGATACGGATGCAGTTAAGGCCAAGGCTCTTGAAGAAGACGGCATCCTTCTCGGTGAAGAAGTACTCCAAAAACTACGGAACAGCGAACATCAGAGCTGATCAGCGGGAGATGGGTGTCGACCACATACCTTGTCGAAGAACAGATCCCTCTTGGCCTCACCGACAACGTCCGCGAGCGCGGCGCGAATCTGGAACTCGCATCCGGGGTAACCTGGGGAAGGCGTCAGATAGGGTCCGCACATTGAGGGCGATCAGATGCTCACCAGAAATGAAGTTCTCCATGCTGCAGGCAGATCCAGTCAATCAGTGTACCATCGATGAAGCGAACAGCACATACTTCATCCATCCACCGAGACCTGCACCGCGGAGGATGACCTCCTTGCCCTGGGCATCGACGATTTTGGTTCCAACAACCTTCAGGAAAGACATGGTGGTTTTACAGAGAGTGAGAAGAGTATGAAAGGCTCTGAGCGTGGGGCAAGGCGCAAGTAAGGACCTTTTAAAGTGGTATGGCGGGCCGTCTAGTCTCTAAGAGACCGAGGATACGCCGATTGACCTCTCGACTTTCCTCGACATCCGGATCTCGAGGCCCCAAAGCTGGTCGACCCGAATCCATGGCCCAGACCACTTGACCGGCGTAAGCTCAAATTTCGAGAGAAGAGAGAGGAGGTTATACGTAGACCAATGGCAGGGTGCAGAAAAGCCGAAACGTACAGCGCGCGCCTCTGTGGCCAGATAGCGCCCAAAGCGTCGGGCTGGATTCAAAATAGACCCAACTCCGACGAAAAGAGACTGGCTGAGAATAAATGGCGCTCGTCGCGGTTCGTATTGTGGCCACACCACGAGACAGCGGGAGGAGTCAGGCTATCATACGTGCTCCGATGGCGATTCAGGTACAAAAAATTACACTGCGCACCGGAGATGTTTATTGACAACCTTCCCATGGAGATAGATAGGTTGGCTTAGCAAGGGTGCCCAAGTCGTTCTCAAGCGAGGTTCTTCCGACGTGGACGTTACGTCTAGCGGAAAAGGATTTCACACAGTATCATGGGTATGCCCTATGTTAGAATTAGATCCAACTTACTCAGAGGCATCATTTAGATCATGTGTGACGGCCGGGGCACCATGGGGCTCTGGCGGTCCGTACCAAGCGAAAACGTATACAAAGCACACAGGATGGCGAGGGAACGACCTTTGCCTTTTCACAGCTGAAACGCTGCTTGCTGGAGTTATCACGGTCGGAACTCGACATGTCCGGCTTCCTTAAGGTCGATGGTGTCAAGCTCGTTGACGAACAGGGCAAAGAGGTTGTCCTGCGCGGCGCTGGCCTTGGAGGATGGATGACGTGAGTGCGAATGCATTGCCCAAGACGCAATAATGGGTCTAACGTCTCTCTATTCATTAGCATGGAGAATTTCATTACAGGTACGCCCATGGGACTTCAAACACTGTGCAGGTGCATATGACATCGCGACAGGCTACCCAGGTTGCGAATTCCAGATCCGCGAGGCCCTGGCTCAAGTCCTGGGGCAAACCAAGGCCGAGTTCTTCTTCGACAGAGTACGTCACGGTCAATGTCGCACGCGTCTAACCCAGAGGGTCGTGTCTGATCAAGCGCCTGGCGGGACCATTTCCAGTTTCTAGAACACTTTTTCACCGAGGCCGACGCCATATTCTTCAAGTCCCTCGGTTTAAACTGCATTCGCATCGCCATCAACTACAGGCACTTCGAGGACGACCTAAATCCGAGGGTGCTAAAGCCAGGATGCTTCCAGCACCTAGACCGCGTCGTGCGGATCTGCGCCGCGCAGGGGATCTACACCATCCTCGACATGCACACCGCGCCTGGTGGGCAGAACGGCGGTTGGCATTCCGACCACGGCTGCCACATCGCGTCTTTCTGGATCCACAAGGACTTCCAGGACAGGATGGTGTGGCTCTGGAAGGAGATAGCAGCGCACTACAAGGACGAGAAGTGGATCGCCGGGTATAACCCGCTCAACGAGCCCGCCGACCCGCATCACAGCGGCCTCATCACGTACTACGACCGGGTCTACGCGTCCATCCATTCGGCCGACCCGAATCACGTACTCTTCTTCGACGGCAACACGTTTGCGACGGACTTCTCGGGCTTCCCGGAGGACGCGGCGACGCGATGGCCCAATTCCGCGTACGCGATCCACGACTACTCGGTATACGGGTTCCCGAAGACGCCAGAGCCGTACGACCGCACGCCCGAGCAGAAGCGGCGCATGGCGCGCAGCTACCAGAAGAAGCGCGAGTGGATGGACGAGCGTGGTCTGTGCGTGTGGAATGGCGAGTGGGGCCCCGTGTACGCGCGCACGCAGTATGAAGGCGACGCGACAGACGAGATCAACGCGCGGCGCTACAACGTCCTGAAAGATCAACTGGATCTCTACGACAAGGTGCGTCGCCATGTTGACAACGATTAACGCGTCCATGCTTACCATTTCATGCAGGACAAGCTCAGCTGGTCGATCTGGCTATACAAGGACATCGGCTTCCAGGGCATGGTCTACGTCTCGCCCGAGACACCGTACAGGCGCTTGCTCACTGAGTCCGGTTTCCTGCACAAGAAGTACCGACTCGCGGTTGACTCATGGGGCGCCGATGACAAGGAGGTCGCATACGTCTACGACCCGCTCATCAACCTCATCAAGACGGAGGTGCCCGACGAGGAAGACCGCAAGCTGTACCCTTTCCCTGTGTGGCGCGTCGAAGAGCGTGTCGGGCGCCTCGCGCGGAACACGCTGCTGGGCGAGTTCCTCGTGAAGGAGTGGGCACGTCACTTCGAAGGCAAGACGGAGGCGGAGCTTGAGGAGCTGGCGAAGAGCTTTCTGTTCGAAAACTGTATGAAGCGCGAGGGTCTGAACAAGGTGTTGACCGAGTACGCCGCGCAGGCTGGTACGGTCTAATTCTCACACCTGGCTGTGTACTTTTAGAGTGTTAAAATGTAGATGTACAAACAATTTGTAACCTGTCATCAAGCGCTATCGCGAAGTGAACTTTTGTCTAGCCTTTTGATTCCGTCGGACGTCCTCGTCGCGTAACTTGGACTCTAGAGCAGTAAACAGCTCCCGGGCGTACGTCTCTCCCTTCTGAAACGGTCGTTCAGTTGCCTAGCTCTCATTCGAAGGACATCGCTACACTGCGACACTTACTAATATCAACGAAGATAAATCTGGTAGTGGTAGCTCGCCTGCGCCCAGCAACCTGATCGCCTGAACGCTCGATTGTTTTGACGGCGGAAAGGAGAACATGAGCAGCAGCTTGAGCGGCGTCGATGCTTCTTCGGCTAGTGTGGCGTCCAGATAATGCACTGGGGGATCCTGCGGCTAAAGGTAAATGACGAGATTTGCGTAGATCTGAGGCACGGTGCATACAAGGTTTAGTGTGACACATATGGGCCACTTTTCTCGGCCTGCGAGCACCTCGCCCTCGTCCCAGTAATCAGGCAGCTCGAAATCGGTCGCTGTGGGCATCTGCCGCGTGTCGAAGCCGCTGGGGACCTTGCCTTCCTGTTCGACATCCATGCTGTCCTCATCCTTAGCAGGCACCTCACGTCGTGCATACTGCACGCCGCGTGTCCTTGGGACCTTCGTGTCCCACAGCGCCGCGCGCGCCGCCATGAACATCACGTCGTACACGTTCCCCGCGTCCGACAGCACGGTGATGTCTAGATTCAGAAGCCACGACTTTTTGCGCGGGAGAATACCGAGATTGCTGGGGTGCAGCGACGCGTGCGCGAGTGTCTGGTGGAGCACGATCGTGTAGTCGTATTGCAAGTCGTCGAGTGCCATGGAGGACAGCGAGGGGTACGCGGAGGCAGAGCTGTCTTTGCACTGTTCGACTCCTGGCGCGTGCAACGAGAGAGTATGGACACGCACCATGAGACCGTGCACGCCACCCTACCACCTTCGACGCCCTCGCCCTTCTCGATGTCCTCGACTTCGAGCTTCACGGCTGCTAAGATTTCTGTCCCGCCGCCACCTTCGTGTGGATTCTTCCCCAGGTTGACGCGCGCGCTGCCGTTGGCTAATGGAGCGACGCCAGTTTCGAGAAAGATGGTGCGGTAGTCGGCGAGTGCACGTCCATCGGCGCGAATGGGTGGGTGGGCATGTAGGGATGCCTGGATGTATGCCCGCTCAGCTTTTGACACCGAAGCCATCGTTCTCTACTAACAAGAGCAGAATGCAAAAAGATAAAACACTATAGACCAAGCGAGTTAATTTGGTGTTGCAGCTAGTACCAGGTGAAGAGGCAGATGCGACGCGAGGTCGATAGTCGTGGTCGGCTTCAGAGATGAAGTTTATTTGACGCTCGTAGCCACTTCTCTTTGAACCGCGACAGACCACGACGTGCGCGAACGACCATGAACTGAGAATTCCTCCTTCTTGCAGAATTTATATCGGAAGTGCTCCATGTTCGTGCTTTCCATCATCAAAGTATGCCACCTTTCTGCTATACTCGATGCGCTTGCTCGGATTGACTCTCATAGGATACAGTTTCCGTGCATCCTCAACATTTCGGACTGCCACCGGAGCAGGCCATAATCAATGAGCTGAACAAGAAGTACGCAAACCGCGTCCTACACGATGTTGGACTGTGCATGTGCGTCTTCGACCTTGTAGAGGTCGGGGAGGGCAAAGTGCGATATGGCGACGGATTCTTCTGGTACAAGAGTGCGTGATGATCGTGTCTAATATCATGCACAACTCACAAAATGTGCAGCGGTCTTCCGGCTCGTAGTATTTCGCCCGTTCGCATCAGAAGTCATGCTCGCTCGCGTAAAATCATCCGACGAAGAGGGCATCCGGTGTACGTCCCGCATCCCCTGCAATCGCGTGGACTCATATCTGACATCCCGCAGTAACACTCGGATTCTTTGACGACATTTACTTGCCACTCGTCTACCTGCCAGAACCCTCCGCTTTGTACGTTTCCGTTCTCAAAGGTCAGAATGTCTACATGAATCTAACACATGTCGTGGTCCCAGCGACCCCAATGAACGCGCACATTTCTGGCTCATGGGCTCAGAAGCGACGTCCGCACATGAGCTCCTCGATTCCGCGACTGCCGACCGGATGTATATCGACACCGGCGAGGTCGTGCGCGTGCGCGTGGAAGCGGACGAGTTCTACGACGACGAGCCCGGTCCACCGAAAGCGAGCGAGGGCGTGCAGCAGGCGCAGACGGAGGGGAGGAGGGCACCATATACGATCACGGTGAGCCAGTTCGCCGAGTCTCCTAAAAAGTAAATTTTGAGCTGATGGATGTATGTAGTGCTCGATTGCGGAACAAGGACTGGGCCCTGTAGCATGGTGGAAAAACGCAGGAGTAGAAACGATGGACGAGAGTTGACGATGCAATATCTCGGAGACGACTCTTGCACAAATGGCCACAAGACTCAGTGCGTTTTCTGGCCACTATGCTGGAAACATCGAAATTAGCGGTCGCCCGCAAAATGCTCTAGAAAATATTAGCAAGTCCTGGACGGTGGTTGGTATATATGAGTATGAGTGTGTTCTACATGCGTATGATACGGAGATCGTCATGGTATATGGCGTATGTGTTGAAGCAAAAGAGACGAGGTTGTATTGTAAGATACCGTATCCGGAGCTATAGGGATGTCTGGCAATCAAAGCAGGACGTTAGGTGGCTGTCAACTGTGTGTGAGTCAATGGCGACCGATAGCAAAAACGCAACGTACCTGATAGGATCTTCAGTGCAGCAGTTTCGACAGAACGTCTTCCCACAGCCTGTGTTCTCCGCGCCCTTATCCCGGTCATCTTCCTCGCTCTCAGAATCCTGCGCGTCCTCATCGTCGAATTCACGTTTCAATAGCTTCGCTCTACCGTGCGGGCTCGTATAGACATTGACGTTTTCGGTCGTGGTCACGTTGAGAGGTTTTCGTCTTGGTGTCACGGGCGGGGAGATCGTCATCTTCTGGGACGGTGGCGGGTCAATGTTAACAGCGTGTACGCCTTCGCAGGTTCGCGAGCAGACACTGCATGTCGGTAATCTGCACCTGAAAGTAAAACATTTAGAGATTGACATGTGGCAGAAACTACTGATGGCTTACCTCGCGCAGAGAAGCACACTTCCCGGTCGGCTTGCAGTGGCCCTGTGGCACGAGGTACAAGTCGCGATGACAATTTGTGTGCCGGAGCCCTGATCCCGGTTTTCTAGACGATCTGTGGATAGTGGTACAGCAATGTGCCCGTCTGCTCGCTTTGTGTCGACTTTTCTACGTTTGAGGACGCGTTTTCGTTTGTAGCTGTCGGAAGCAGTCTGCATGTGGTGTAGGATGAATGGACGATTGATTGAGTAGGAACAACCAAGATTATTCGATCCAAAAAATGCGGTCACAGAGCGTAGGTGTATCAGACACCGGGTGGTTGTGGTGGTGGATGAGTATGAAAGAGTTGTGATCACCGTGAAGGAAGAGCCAAGACGCGTCAATCAAGACCTAGAATCCTAGATGCCCCGTGCCACCAATGTCTCAAAACTTTAAAAATACACCGAACGGGAGTCGAACCCGTGCCGCTTGCTTGGAAGGCAAGCATGATAACCGCTTCACCATCGGTGTTTAGGAAGTTGCTGATGTCTTCAAACATATCGTTGCGTTGTGGCGTGGCAGAGCGCGCGTTTGGGTCATCCAGGATTCGCGCATCAAAGTTCTTCTACTGGAACGACGACGACCTACACGTCGCCCACCTACGCAATCAACACTTTTAGGAGCTAAACGCCATGTATCCAGGTATGATGCTATAGGATATTCATGTCTGACCTCGCTGATACCGGGTTCAAGCCAGAAGTCACGCTATCAAGACGTTCGCCAAGCTCATCGAGCTTCTCCCCGCCGCAGAGAAACAGAAGGTGCGTACATATTTCTATGCAAGGAGCCGCATATCCTGACTGCTGTATTAGCCGCAAGTCGCACTGCTCGCAGGCGAAGTGACACCGTTCAGAAATGATACGGATCGCGAGATGACGTTCCGGCAGGTCTCTCACGAATTGTCCCAAGCGGCGGCACAGCTCTCATGAGGCGGTAATACACAGGAGTCCAACTTCAACTATCTCTCGGGATGCACCGTGCCATCTGCGCACCTTCTGCTGACTTATCAGCACGGCACGTCCTTGGCAAACACTCCCAGTGTGCAGCTGTTCATCCCGGAGGTGTCTGTGGCCGACCTGATGTGGTCGGTCCCGCCTCCCACTATCCAGGAGGCTCAGACCGCGCACGAAGCGACTAGCGTCGCCCACACGGCTGCGCTGCCAGGAGTCTTAGAAGAAACGCTGAAGGCGTACCCCGACGCCCTGTTCCATACTCTACCTAATGGCTCGCCGCTCTTCCCTACACTGTCGCCAGAGTATACAGGGCTACTGATTGCAAAGAATGCCACGATCACGGACGCGTTTTTGCTGAGTGCGCTGCATCGCGCACGGCTCACGAAGGACGCGGCGGAAATCGAGCTCATTACGAAGGCGAACGCGATCAGCTCGCGCGCGCACGAGATGGTCATGCGGGTCCTTGGCCAAGGCGTGAAGGGTCTCATCAAGAAGGGTGATGGCGCAGGGGTGAACCGCCCTCTTCTCCCCGGCGAGTGGCTCATCGAGAAGGAGGCGGAAGCGGAGGCGCTGTTTGTTGCATCGTGCAGACGTGAAGGGTCTGTATCCGCCTACAGAACGGTCTCTCATACCATTTTCTGACCTGACAACGCCAATCTAGCTCTGTGCACCAGGCGTACATGCCCATCGTCGCCGGCGCCAATCGCGCATCTACTCTGCACTATTGCTGCAACGACAAAGAGTTCGCGTGGGGTCCCGTGAAGCCGCATGACCACAAGAACGACCATACACTTACTAGCCATGACAAGGAGTTTGTCCCTCAAGTTCTGCTCATCGATGCGGGCTGCGAGTGGAATTGCTACGCGTCCGATAGTAAGCCGATGCTCGGCATCCCTACCTTGCGATGGGACTGACGTGCGTGACAGTAACGCGGACGATGCCTGTAGGAAACGGCGGCAAGTTCACACCAGAGGCTCGCGCTATCTACTCGCTGGTTCTCGAGATGCAGAAGGTAAGCGCTCTCAAGTTGACCAGTCTCATCGCTGACTGCAGATATTCTTCAGGCCTCCTTCGACATCATCAAAGCGGGTTTACACTGGGACGCAGTGCAGTTGATCTGTCATCGTACGCTAATCAAGGGCTTCCAGCGCCTCGGGATTTTCAAGTCACCTGAGTCGAAGGGATCGGGCTCGTGGAACTCGGAGGAAGCCATCCTTGCGTCGGGCGTGAGCACCGCGTTCTTCCCACACGGCGTGGGTCACTCGCTCGGGATGGACGTGCATGACGTGCCCAGCGCGAGCAAGCCCGAGAAAAATGATACCATCGCTGGGGTGCCTCTCGGACACCCCGACTTTTACAACTACCTGCGCTTGCGTCTGCCGTTGGAGGAGGGCATGGTCGTGGTAAGTTTCATCAATTATTTTACGCTTGCGCTTCGGTCTGATTCTTGGTTGTAGACTGTGGAACCCGGCATCTACTTCTCTCCCCACTTGCTGGCGCCCATTCGCGATTCGAACCACATCGACCACGCAGTGCTGAAGCGATATGAAAGCGTCGGCGGGGTGAGGATCGAAGACGTGATCGTTATCACCAAGGATGGCTACCACAACATGACCACAGTGCGTAGCGATGTCGACTGGGTCGAAGGGGTCTGTTCCGGAAACCTGTGATGAGCTCGAGAAGGGCCGTTTTAAAAACCACTGTATCAATATGTATCGCGCAGCGTGTACTGAATACCAAGAAATGGCCCCTACACTAGCATCCCAGTTTATGAACTTGCGAACTTTTGTTTTGTCGACGCCCGTATTAGGTAAGCAAGCAAGTGATGTTACTAGACGGCGACCTGGGCGGTGTTCCCTTGCGATGCTTCCACTCACTCTACTCGCTCTCCTCGAGGTCCAGCTTGCCTATGCCCAGCAAACAGCACCCTCTCTGTCCATAAATTCTCTGAATAATTTTACCGCGTCTCCGCCCAAATCGTCGCTGTACATACTCCCTCAGACGGGTCTGCTCTCGCTCTCCGTCGCTTTGTGTGCAGATGTCGCCTCTCCTCCGCAATTCTTCGTTACGAATGACACGGCTATCACGTCTCCAGGTCCAAACAATATAGACGACCCAAATGTGTGGGAGATTGTCCTCGCCGATGGGTACGGTCTGTGGACAGGCGCCGCAGGCGGCGGAGGAGTATTGTCGGTGTCGAATCCTGGGCAGACACCGTTCGAGATAGGTGTATCAGACCAAGGTGAGTTCTACGATGCACTTTTCTCAGATGCCTCGAGCTAGGAAACGCCACTAGACCGGTCCTCGCTTCATGACTCGTCTAACAACGTTGCGCGCAACAGGTCCAATGCACACCGTGACAGATTCACTAGACACCCTCCCACTCTTGGGAGACACGACATCCAATCAAGTGTTGTTATTCTCTCAAAGCACTGCTCCACCGCCGAGCCAAGATACCCCGCAATATCCCAATTATACCCTCCCAGCCGCGAACCTTTCGTACCCGGTCGGGCCTTCATCACCAATGAACGTCTCATTATTCCTTATCACTACGGATGCGTCTTCGCTATCAACGTTACCGCGCACAGGCTGCGCTATGCGCGCATCTACCGCCGACAGTGCTCGTAACTTGGGTGCCAGTCAAAGCCAGGGTTTGTGGCTGAGGGATCAAAGTGGCTGGCGGTGGCAGTGGTTGGTCAACGGCCTGACACCGCAGACCAACTACACGGTGTACGCGATTGCGAACGAGACATATGTCTCCGGCCCAATAAACTTCGCGACCAAGTCTGGTATGCCGTGATTCGTGCACAGTAGAGAGCAGGACTAACCGAGTCACGCAGCGTCATTCTCCTGCCCAATCGTGCACTCGTTGCCCTACTGCCCGTCCACCAACTATGCTGTGCCAATCGCGGCCCCTCCAGCATCGGCTGTAGGTGGGGCATACGACGCGAACACACTGCCCGACAGCGTCGTGACGCCATTGCTGCAAGTGCTCACAAACTTCACGGTCTCCCTAACGACATTCCCGTGTGGACGCGATATGTACAGCCCACTTGTGAGCTGCGGCGAATGCCAACAAGCCTATCGCAAATGGCTCTGCTCCGTGTGGTTCCCGCGTTGTTCTGAGGCGTTGCCCTCCTCAAGCTCAGCACCAGCACCAACCCAAGCGCGTCAAGCGCAGACACCGGTGTCGGCGCTGCTCCCGCAGGCGCCGGCGGCGACCCCGCGCAGCCCGGGACTCGACGCGTTCCCCGACGCATACAGCGCGCTGCTGCCGTGCATCGAGACATGCACGGCCGTGGACCGCGCGTGTCCGTACTTCATAGGGTTCAAGTGCCCCGTGCCGCGCTTCAACGCGAACATCAGCTACGGCGTCGGGTTCATCGACAGCGGGCAGGACGGCGAAATGGGTGGTGGTTCGACCGGCGTCGCGCAGGACCGGTTCGGGAACGTGTGGTGCAATGGAGGCTAGACCATGCTGAGGCAGAGGAGGGGGAGTATGGGGAAGAGAGAATGACGGTGACGCGGGCGTTGCATGGAGCGGACTAGGGCTGGCTAGACGATATGCAGGTTTGAAGCACGTCTTGGGTTTGTGGACATCATGATGCCGCTAATATCCGCAATTTATCTATTTGCCATGTTCAGCTGCTATTCGTTTGCCCGCCTTGTCCCTCTCGCTCTCACCTTTCCGAGCCTACCGCTGTTCACGCATGTACGCCACCTCATGCTTCCCAAACTCGCTTTCCGCCCACCCGTCACACACCCCGCCGTCGCAATACCATGGCGCGTTGTCGACGCACACTCGATTGCTACTCGCTTCAAAATTGTCAGGCTCTGCCCAGCTGCCAATGAGGGATCTCGCTTTAGACCCAACAATCACTCGCGTCGTATTCGACGTGTCACCCTCTATGGGTCACTGTGTTACAAGCGCGTCCCGTCGTGTCGTGCAGAGGCAAAGCGACGCGCTCCAAAACGGCCCGGTCCGTCCCGGCACGTTGAGCAATCTCATACGCATCAAATATCAATCACCACACGCTCAAGAGCGGGATGGCATTGCAGAGCGTCCCCGAGTCCGAGTCTACCTGCTAATTTTGTCCCGCTACCTCATTGTTGTCCCGCAACGGCAATCTTTCCGGTGAGGCGTTTTCACCGCGCGACCGTGCGGTCCTCGGATATTGATGTTAGTCCACGGATGTTATAATGTCGAAGGTTGTTGAAGCAGCTGCAACATTGACTCCCGCCCCTCTACCCCGTGCGTCGTAGAGAGCGAGAGAAAGAGGCCGGCATGAGTCTTCTAACGAGCTGTGCGTTTTCTTTCGTAGTGGCGTGGTTGTTCTGGCGGATATTCCGCGCGTACGTGGTTCGTTCTCCGTTAGACAACCTCCCGGGACCCACACGATCTTCGTTCCTACTGGGCGAGCATTTCTTCAACATAACCCCTCGTCTTTACCTGACTCCGCCCCGTCTGGTCGCCGCAGGAAACCTCACTGAGTTCTTCAGCCGCGACGGCTGGGATTTCCAGGATGCGATTGGCGAGGCGCATGGCGCGGTCGTCAAGTTCAATGGGATGCTTGGTGTGAGTGTATCATGCCGTCGTCAGGACCTTTTGACCTACTGATATGTTTGCGATGTCAGGACAGGATGCTGTACGTGTACGACCCTAAAGCGCTGCAAAGCATCTTCGTCAAAGATCAGGCCGCGTACGACCAGCCGTCGTGGTTCTTCGCGTGAGTCTGCCTGCACGCACCGTCGGTGCACCTGCACACTCTTTGAGCGCCGCTGACAGTATTATATAGGAGCAACGTGCTCATATTTGGACCGGGCCTCCTGGCGACCATCGGCGACGCGCACACAAAGCAGCGCAAGCTGCTGAACCCCGCGTTCTCCACCGCGCACATGCGGCGTCTGGCACCTATATTGTATCGGACGGTCCACCGGGTACATATTCTGAGTCTCCGTCCGTAATTCCAAAAAACAGTCGCTTACGACGATCGTTTACACAGCTTCGCCGGGCGTTGAATGCCCATGTCCGAGGATCGAAGACGGAGGTCGACATCCTAAATTGGTTGAATCGTACCGCATTGGAACTCATAGGCCAAGGTGGTCTCGGCTACTCGTTTGATTCCCTGGAGGAGAACACTCCGAATGCATTTGGCGACGCATTGAAGGGTCTTCTGTGCGTGTCCCCTGCCGTCCCATCCATAAGCCAGACTTGACCCTGGACAGGCCAGCGCTGTCGAAGCTCTCCGTCCTCAGGATGCTCGTGGAGTATTTTCACAAGCTGGGCTCCCCGCGATTTAGGCGAAGGCTTGCGGAGAGAATCCCTATTGCGGATTTCCAGAGCCTCAAGCAGGTGATTGACACGATGGACACCCGCTCGAGAGAGATATTCCACGACAAGAAGGCCGCGATAGCTGAGGGAGACGAGACGGTGTTACATCAACTCGGGGAAGGCAAGGATATTTTCAGCATTTTGTGTGAGTAAGGGGAGGTTGTAGTGTGCTTTCTCGTTCACTCAATAATCTGTTATGACGAACAGTAAAGGCAAACATGAATGCAAAGGAAGAGGACAGACTTCCAGAGGATGAACTGATCGCGCAGATGTCGTACGTGCATAGTGGCTCTGCATGGTTCACCAACAGCTCACTTGCATTCTAGGACTCTTACGTTCGCTGCCACAGACACTACCGCAAATACTGTCTCCCGAATCTTGCATCTTCTTGCACAGCACGAAGACGTACAAGACAAGCTACGGAAAGAAATCACAACCGCTCGCCAGGATCAGGACATTGGGTACGACGACCTACTCGAACTGCCGTATCTGGATTGCGTGTATCGTGAGACATTGCGCATGTGCGTGTATTTATTGTCTCTTCGCGTCCTCACATCAGCTCATCGGGTTTAGGTACCCTCCCGTTACGACTGGCTTTCGCGAGTGCGTGGCGCACCACTTTACCTTCTACTTCCGTCTTGACGTTCCTTGTGCGTAGGACACAGTATGATACTGTCATGCCATTTTCCGAAGCAATCCGCGGTCGTGATGGCACATGGCTGCACGAGATCCTCGTTCCAAAGAAGACAACCATCGTGGTCGGGATTCGCGGTTCGAACATGAACAAAAAGATTTGGGGTTTGGATGCGGACCAGTGGAAACCTGAGAGATGGCTCGAGCCACTCCCAGAAGCTGTCACTAACGCACGCATTCCCGGTGTCTACTCAAATTTGTGTGTGCATTTGATGATGCACTGGACAACGATTGATAGAAATTGCAGGATGTCGTTCCTCGGTGGCTCCCGCTCCTGTATGTACGTGCAAATTTTTCTCTAGCGATATTATCGCTGTCTGATTCTAGAGAGATTTCAGAGGCTTCAAACTCGCGGAAGTGGAAATCAGTAAGCGTGTGGCAGCACCGACCTGACGGGACTAGATTCTGATCAGTCATCTCTGCAGAGGTTCTCTTGTCGGTTCTGGTGGACGCTTTCCTGTTTACGGCCTCAGACAAGACCGTCGTTTGGAATATGGCTTTTGTGACATATCCGACGATTGGCAAGGACGGCGTGAAAGCACATCTCCCTCTGATCGTAGAGCCTATCCATCGTTGACAGTCAGCAGCTAGCGTATAAGCATACCTACAGTACGGCTCCATGAGCGGTACGCGGACATGCATCACGAATATCCGCGCGTTAAATCTGACGTCGGCGCTATACGAAGTGGTTATTCTGGCATTCTTCGAAATTGTATTCCCTCCCCACCTGACTCAGGTGGCCTTATTCTGAGGACGTTCACACTCCTGTTCTGCCGTGTTCGCGACCCAGAGTACTTATACATATTGGATGTCATATTGCGAGTCGGAATATAACATGGTTGGGGTCTGACATATTGGTGACCAATGCCATCCAGCGACGAGGTGCAGCTGCTGATTGCCTGGTGTAAAGAGACGTGCTGGCGCCTGAAGCACGGCCTGCTACTTACCTAGATATTATCTACCACGGCGGGCCGGTGAATTGAGGCTCACGACCGAGGACATCTGCTTCTAGTGTACGTCGCCGTCGTGAGCTCGCGGATCTCCTGTGATTCATCGTAGGACATAAACATACCGGCATCCTCTTCCACGGCGGACCAGTGAACTGAGGCTCACGAGCGAGGACATCGGCCTCTAGCGTACGTCACCCCAGTAAGCTCAATCGTGGCTCGGAGAATCACGGCACGACTCACCAGCATCCCTCTTCCACGGCGGTCCGGTGAATTGAGGCTCACGAACAAGAACATCGGCCTCTAGCGCATATCGCCCTTGTGAGCTCGTGGATCGCCTGGATATTCCTCGCACAACGTACCAGCGTCCTTCTTCCACGGCGGACCCGTGAATTTGGGCTCGCGGGCGAGCACGTCGATACCTTGACGTTTCGTTCGCGTCAGTGCGTGCGGCAATAAATCTGTGTAGGTGTACTTACCACTGTCTTTCTTCCACGGCGTTCCTATGGCTTGGGCATCCCGAGCGACAACATTGCCTGTAAAGACAGTGAATAAAGTTGACGGAATTGACACATGCATCTACGACGTGCCTGAGAGTGGGGTGCCCCAGCCTTGTAAGGCGAGAACACAGATGGTGGTCATGGCGAGAATAGAGGACTTCATAGTGACTGGTTGATGACTGCGGTTTATCTCGGGGCTCGAGCTTCTGCGATCAAGACGAGTTCTGTGGTCAGTGGTTTTATACTCTCGAACGAATATTCTCTGTATGGGCGCACTGCAAGTCGCAGGCCTCCTAGTTATGCCAATACTAGCCCTGCGGTGGCGTAATAGCGCGCTCGGTCAGTAAACAAGAAAGCGTCGGGTAGCAATCGTGGTTTGATGGACATTCGCGAGACGACTGGTCCATCAAAACAGCGGGTGGCGTAGAGTGACAGCAGTACGCCGTGAACCACCGTATAATATGTTTGTTAGCTCGAAACTAGCCGTTTTTGAGACCTAAGTTCGTGGCGAAAGTTGAACGAATAGAGTTAGTATCGAGGCGTTTATTAGTACTAGGCAAATTGCAGCACACCCTTAGAAAACTAGTGAGCTCTCGTACCTGCCAATGGGGCGTCAAGCTTGTTATCGGGGTTGGTCTTCGCAGTCACATGGCCGAACTGACCCGGGGGAGTTGCAGCTACAAAACTCGACAGCTATGTGGAAGAACTTTGAACGTTGATGATTTTCTCAAGCCTATCCTCAGTATCTTATCGGTAAAAAAAGGCCGAATTGTAAATAACTTGCAACAATAGATGTACCGTCACGTAAACCCACACTTTTGCATGAGAAGTTGTCGACCTTGATTTCAATGCAATATTGTCTCTTGTCTCTATCAACAATGATGATGGAAGTCAATCGCGGCGAAAATCTCTGCTCCGAGCTGTTGTCTATGAGAGCAAGGTCAAATTTACGCGGATACGCACTCACTTCTGCACATGTTGAATCACGCACTTAGATGCAAACTGCTGACTAGAACAGGTGGAGGGGCACTTGAAGTTCGAAGGACGCGAGTGGCCACGCGATCGAGTCGGGCGTCGAAAACTCACGTGGCAATATCACGGGGCGCGCCCAGAATTCGGGAGACACGACAAACGCAACTTGAGAAAGCTCGTCCAAAGCAGATCCCCTTGGTCCTTATACGACGCTAATCAGGCGGTATTTCATCACTCATCATGTGTCATACGGAGCTCTGAGCTCATGGCGTGCACGTTTCAACCCGAACAAGCTCGACCCGGAGTCCAGGGAGGAGTGTGTATGGGACCTTGTACGCGTGTATGTCGCCTTCTGGTCTCCTACAAAGGGCTCACCTTATTTTCTTTTGGCGTATGAAAAATGCACTTTCTCCTCGAACTGGTGCGAAATGCGGACGATGACACGTGGACACCGCGTAGAACGGCTGGACATGGGACTAGGTCACTCTGGCGATGCCCGTCATCTCTGTCTCAAAGGATCGCTCTTTTGCTACACATTCTTGAGTATTCTCACACTATGTCTGCCCTCGCCAGGTTGAGCACTAACTTTTTCTCTGATTCCGGTCAAGCTCGGTGATCCCGTTGTGCGCGAGTATCGCCAGATTATATTGGGTACAATGGGTTATCCAGCATGCTATTTCGAATGGATCTCGAAGGAAATGGATTATTGCTATATGATTTACGAATTCATTCTGAGGCAGGTGGAAGTCTTGTAGGTGCGTTTCCAACTCGTACGCGTTCTTGCTCAAACTATCTCAACTCAGAAGGTTATCGTTACGCCATATTTGAAGCCGACCCCGTCGACGTCGACGTTAGAGTCAGGGACAACCTCCACTGAACGAATATGAGAATATGAACGCAAAAAACGGTGTCTCATGGTAATTTACCGGTAGGCTTCCTAGCGGGCTGATCCGCGCGCGCAACCACGGTGGCTAAGACAGCTGTGAGCGCGATCCAGGCTCGTAATTCGCTCATACGTACGTGCAGGTAGGTCCGCCTGCTTGACGGTGACTGCGTACCCGTAGGTCACCTCAGAAGGATCGTCCGCCCGTGCAGCTTGAGCGGGAGCAGCTGGATCGGTATGTGAGTCCCGAGTTTCATTCGTGCCATGCGGAAGAACGCGAGCTCACCCTCGGCAGGTACTGCAGCATATATCAACACAGCACAGAGGGCAAGAGCGACAGTGAATTGCATGTTGCAAGCTGTGTTCAGGCCTAGGGGTTATCGAAGAGAGACTTCCTGGAGGTGAGGAGCTTTAATCTTTTCGTGCTACTGACTTATAGCACTGTAGAGCGCTCATCAGACACGCAACTCTACCGCTCCTAGACGAGTGCACAGCGTCGGCGGTGGAGGATGGTGGTCTTGCTTGGGCCGATGGATGGGTGCACCGCGCGGTACATCTTTGGGCCAGCTGTTGTATTCAAAGTTGGGCTATATTGCCTCTTTTCACATTCACTTCGACGAAACCGATCTCGTCTATACCGCGAGTGCTGGTGATGGCGTTGGAGAGACGGCCTGTGCCTTGTGCACCGCATGGACACACTGTATCGTCTGTCGTCGAACTCTGACACGCCTGTAGATCACCGGTTGCCCGGCTGTTCCGAGCCGCCTTGATCTGCCTTGTTTTCAAGCCGCGGTTTAGTCGGTGCAAGCTTGGGTGTCGCTACTGAACTGCATGGATGCAGTCGGGTGAAGAGTGCGTACCTCTTTATTAATGCGCTCTCGCAGGTTTGATTATGCGTTCCGGACTTTCTATCTCAGGAATACCTTCTCGAGCATCGGCGGATATAATCTATGGACGCCGAGCACAACATCCATCGACCACACGGATGAACCATGTAGATTGACTTGGCCATATCAAGATGTCATGTCAATCGCAATCTGCTGGTGTAGAAATACAACCATGTACTGATGACTGACGATCAACATACGTCCATCTCTTTGACAGTAGTATGAGCCTACTACGGTCGGTGGCCCGGAATCGAGAGGTGGGATACGCGAAGGCTAAATGCTATCCTCATGTAAGCACATTGCCACTAGCGGCGAGATCATTGGGCCCCGCTCACGCACATATGAGCAGCACTCAGAAGCGGACCCCCAAAAAGGCTACCTGCTGTCGCGGGGCATCATATTCAGGTGCTGTTGCATAGGTATCAATAATCTGATTGGACGACACTTCCGATAGCAGGTACAATCACCCTATGCCGGACTCTAGAGCACCATATCCAGACACGACAGGCGTTAAAAGTTCATCATATTTCAATCTGGAGGCTTTGTCCTAAATCGGTCGGGATGTGAGTCATGTGGAGAGGGTACCAGGTGCGTATGAATGTTGTCCCCTCCTCGTACCATGATCCAGTCATCGACAACACTGGCAGACCCGTTACTATCAATGTAGCATGCGTTACAATGTGTTTCGTCACGAAGACGACACGCCCTCATGCAACTCTGTTCCTGCGATATGAGAGTGTTCTTATCAAATCCAAAATCGACAGTCCGGCCTCAGAGGTACCTCACTGAGGCCACTCATAGGCCGTGGTATCGTAGCTCACTTTCAGGGTGTCACCAACTACCGTTACAATCCGATCTGCCCATTTTCGCATGTGAGATTCCCTCGCCCTCACGCCTCGCCAGGACGCACTAGCGTCGCCTGCCTCTCATTAGTAAATTCGAGAGACTGTTTGATTAATGTTATCGACTGTGCTGTCGAAGTGGACGAAAGTCCGGACCAGCCGAATACGGCCATCAATGATCTCGGCCGGCGCGCTGTTCAATCGAGCGCCAGGCGCGACCTGTTCGCGCAGCCCGCTTGGAAGATTCTCTTCAGGTTCTCCGACGCGTCGAGGTACAGCGACCCCTCTAAAATATTGTCTATTGTCATAAACAACGCCACTGTATAATCATCTATAACCTGCTATTATGTCAAAAGTGATCTCTTCTATTCGGCAACGATATGGCTTCGACATGAAGGTGAAGGAGGTGAAGGCGCGTCGTGCCCTGGAGCACCTGAGGGATAATATGCAGGAGGCTTTGCGTAGGTAAGTCTACTCGAGCTCCGTCGCGTATTCGAGGTGACGAGGGATACTCCCAGCTTGTCCGAAGATCTCTACGCGAAGGATACCCATTTTCTGCTCGAATTCATTCAGAACGCCGATGACAACACATACGACGAAAATGTGTCTCCCCTAGCCGCGTTCAGTTTGGATTCAGATCATAGGCGTCTGACCATTCATTGTAACGAACACGGCTTCTCTGCTCAAGACATAGAGGCTATATGTAGTGTTGGAAAAAGCACGAAGAAGAACAAGGTCGGGTACATTGGTAAGTACCTCTCTCGTGATACGCCGCGGCCGAGTGATGATTTTCGATGAATTATGTTCTTCAAGGCGAGAAGGGGATTGGTGAGCCCAAAACGGCGACCGACGTCTACAGCACCCTGAGACTGTAGCTTTTCAGGTTTTAAATCCGTGTTCAAGGTCGCGAACGTGGTATACATCTCCTCTACCGAGTACACATTCAAGTTCGACAAGAGGGAAGAACTCGGTATGGTTATTCCTATTTGGACGGAGGACTATCCCGTACATCAGGGATGGACTTCTTTTTATCTGGAACTAGCAGAGGCAACCGACCTGGCGGTTCTCACAGAACATTTGAATGACATACGACCATCCCTCCTCCTCTTTCTACGGAAGCTGCGACACATCGAAGTCTCCGTCGACAAAATCAAGCGATTGTACACACGCGTTGACCTCCCGGAGTCCATCACCCAGCTCACGCTCGCACAGGGAGGCGAAAAAAGTGTCACGACCGATTACCTCATAGTCAAACGGACCACCGCGACGTTCATCGAGGAACCGAAGCGTGAGGGCGTGACGGAGAGCGAAATCGTCCTCGCGTTTCCTGTTACGGCGAAGCGTACTCCGATAATCGAGGACCAGTCGGTACACGCGTTTTTGCCTATCAGAGCGTACCCTATACCCGTGAGTGATGAGCTTTGCGCGTACTATTCCGTAAGCTTATCGTGCTTCGCCACAGTTCATTATACAAGCCGACTTTCTTCTGGCCGCAAACCGGGAGGACATCCTAGTGAATTCCAAATGGAACCTCACCCTGCGTGAAGCCATTGCACCTACCTTCTCCGCGGCTGTGGTCACTCAATTCCGGGAGCAGCTAGGTCTCCGTCACGATTGGCCGCAGTATGTGCCCAAGGCCTCTTCAGACAGCTTCCTGGGCACCCTTCGCCAATCTATAACTCGAACCTTGTCGCAAATGACTTGTTTGCTCTGTGCAGACAATGAATTTCGCATCCCTTCACAAGTTATCATCCTGACCTCTGCTCATCGGGATGCCGAAGGTGATCCCCTGATACCAAATCAATTCATCACCGGGAAGTTCTACCTGCATGGCCAGTACAAACCCGTTCGCGACGGTCCATTGTTCAAAGACCTCGGCGCTTCACAGATGTCTGCCGATACCTTCTTGGGAGGGTTGCAGGCAATGGCCAGCGCCAATGCTTTCAAAAGTAGCGACAGCAATTGGCTGGAACGGGTCTGTGCTGCACTTATTACGTTTCTCAGCGAGAAACCTTGGTCGCGGGTACACAAGCACAACCAACGAGGTCGTTACGCTCGGTCCCTCAGCCATCTTCCGCTTGTTCCTCTAGTCGGCGGAAGTCACATCGCGGCTATCTATCCGAATATGTTCTTCGATATGCAGCTCGGTGGCATTCCCCAGGACCTCGGCATACGTCTCGTACACGCGCCCGAGACAACATCTTCGCATTATCAACTCCTCCGCACGCTTGAAGTGAAGCAGGCCAACGCGGCTAATGTCATTGCTTGTATTAGCAAAGTACATACAGAGCTCGCTCTCTACCCCTCACATGTCACGGCCCTCCCATCACACGCGCGTTTCCTCTTCCATCACGACCGCGACCAGCGTCAGCCAAATTTCTGGGTTCTTACGAGCAAAGGGACCGCTCAGCGCGGGGGTTCGGTTTATATCAGTGATCCCAAATATATCCGTAATTCGCTGCAACGTTTCATCGACACTGCTCAAGTCCCGGTGCTTCACAGTACCTACTACGAGCAGGTTGACGAGAAGTCACGCTCTGAGTGGGTCCAATGGCTGCAATCGAAGCTCTCTGTCAACGCGGCGCCGCGGGTATACAGCACCGGGCTCTCAGAGGAGTTCAACACTTTCGTCAAGCAAGCAGACACGCAGCTTCTCATGGAGTTCCTGCAGGAGCATTGGATTGCAATTGGCTGGAAGCTCGGCGGTGACGCTATCAAGCAGCTGAAAGCTGTTCTGGTCAGCTGTCTCGACGGGTCGAAAAGACGCCTTGACACGACTTTCGTGCAACGCGGTGCATTGCGAAAGATGCAAAATCTCGCCTTTCTTCCCCTGACAGATCCCGAACACGAGAAATGGGACTTTCTGCAGAAGCTTGGTGTGTCGCTGTCGTCAGACAGTGTGAGCTACTTGAAGCTCTTGGTCCAATTGGCCGAGAGTGAGGCTCAAACGACCGTCGCAGAGGTGGAGGAAATATATCGTCACCTGGAGGCTCGTTTCGATGACGGGCATGAGTCGATGATTCGGTTAGTACCCTGATTTGCCTCATCTTAGCGAGGCGTGTATCTACCAGGTACTGATGATGCTACGACGCAGCGAGACTTTTAAACAAAAACAGTTGATTTTCGTCCCGCCGGAATGGGCCTACACGGGGCCGAATTCACGCCGCTGGATATCCTTCGAGCATGCCGTACGGTAAGGCCCACTGTCGATGCAGAGCAAATTTGACGTCGTGCGAGCATATCCTGCTCGGAGCAAACTCTTCGAAGAGCAGTTAGTGGTGCCGCGCAGCCCGGAGAACATATTCGTCCTAGAGTGGCAAGCGTTGCTAACTGGCGACCAGAACCTGCGAACATACAACAGAGAGCTTGCCATTATAAACGAAATCTGCGAGGCCGTCGTGGACCCGAAGCGCAGGGCCGGCCTCACGAACTGGCTACCACAGCTAGCCAAGCTGACCTTTCTTCGTGTTCGCTATCCCGACGGGAAATTCTTTCTCACAACAGTGAATTCCGATTTCTACCTCCCGGACAAGAGCGGCGTGCTTGCCGAACTTTTCAAGGACGCATGCCGGGTTTTGCACACCGACAAGGATCTTCCGTTAATTCGGTTACGACCACTTCTGGACCACCCTGACTTTGCTGCAAACGCTAAACAGCTTGAAGATCATGTCAGGATCGCAGTCGCTTATGAAGGGGCACCACGACTCCAGAAAACCTTGTCACGATACTATTCGTCACGCTCTATCTACCTCAAGAGGTATGTGTGTGATCCGATTTTATTTTTCGTCCTTTGTTGAATCCTTCGACGAGTCAGGCTATTAAACGTGGAGGCGCGCGCCGCATCCCAGCTGCCATCACGGGTTCGCATTTTCAAAGTCAATGCCATTTGATATGAGTACACTCTCGAGAAGGTGGTACGGGAGCACTATCACGACATCAATGTAGATGCCAATACCGAGCCGAGATCTACCGATGTCTACGTCTCCAAGACGTGTCCACAGGACGATTATTCTGTTCTACTGGCTGACGAGCTCGTACGAATGTTCCCTCATCTGGTCCAGGGCGACATCGTGACGGTCTTGTCCCTTCCTCACGGTGCCGTGAAGCGATATCTTGAAGGCAAGGGTATTCCGGACATTTCTCCCGAGGATCTTTCCGAGGACGAGGACGGAGCTGAAGGTGAAGATGAAAAGCCAAAGTTGGAAGGCGAGAATACCTCTGAACAGGAGGATGCATCTGAGCAAGAGGACGCGTCTGAGAAAGAGTATGCATCTGAGCAAGAGGATGCATCTGGGCACGAGGCTACATCCGCACACGATGATGGGACCCCCTTGAAATCTCCCGCTGCTGAAGAGGTCGTTGACCGGCATGAAATCGTGCAAACTATCGTAGGCCGTAATGTAGAGGCAATTCTTCGGCTGTCTTTCGCTCAGCCGGCTCCCCCATTACCGTCTACCGTTCCACGACGAAGATCCCGCCGAGTTCAGCTCCGGAATAATCCTGCAGCCCAACCTCAAGGGAACCAAGTACCGCAGGACGCAGCAGTGATTCCACCCCGTCCTGGCAAACGACCCGCGCAGCTTACAGCTAGGGAGGAGCGTCTCGCGAAACGACGACGGACGGCTGCCGAAGCAACCAATGCTGTTAGACCTCAACCCCCGCGAGACGATATTGTGGTGCCCCAAGGAGAGCCTCAATTGTCCTACGATGACGATCCCATCGCCAGTCAAATGGCTACCGGGATTTTAGGAGAACTCTTCGTGAGTGCACGCCCCGCTTTTGGCTCGTGACGATTGACTCAAAGCAACCTCTAGATGTACAAGATTCTAAAAGATAAGCTCAGATTGCCCCAATTTGGCGTGGAAAATTGGACAAGCCGTCGACGTGGCGATGTCCCTGGCTTCACCGCTTACGATGGACCCTTCCTCGCGGACTTCACGTACCAAGACACAGAGGGTGTCCTGACGGAAACTCTGTATGGCAGCGAGCGCCGTCTGGTATGGAGCGCAAAATCGCCCACTTACCACATCGAGGTCAAGTCTACCTCTGGGCCTTCCAATATTCCGTTCCAGATGAGTCAACCGCAACTGCAGACTGTAGGTACTCTGACAATCATAACATCGCCGTCTTTGATCCGCTATTTCAGGCGTCGCGCTTTTCGTTGCGAGACTGGGCTGGTATACCCGAGAATGTCTACATCATCGCGCGTGTTTTGTCCGGGAAATCAGTTGGCGATATGACATTCAAGATATACGCAGATCCGCATCGTATGTTGTACGATGGCGGTCTGCGGATTACTAGTGGTGTAGATGTGACGGTTGTGGATGTCTAGCATCCCTTCGAAGGAACACAGAGTACGAGCAACGACATCACGCTAATTTGTATGCAAAACACATATTGATTTCCAGTACCTTTACGCGTATACGTAAAGTTATCGTTGACATAGGACTTGTACAATGATTGGTCGTCATGTTGAAGGTTGGGCATAGGAGTCTCCTTGTTAGCACATACTAGTCACTACCGCCATTTGGCGACTACGTGACTCGGAATTTATCTATCACGAGACTATCCCAGTGACGTGCTCAGGCTCGAGGGCGTCGGCCACTGATATCCGCAGTCTTCGTGAGCTCGCTGACTGCTTGGGTATTTATTGCAGGACTCACCAACATTCCTCTACCACGACTGTCCATTGCCTTCAGGCTCGAGGACGTCGGCCGCTGATATCCGCAGTCTTCGTGAACTCGCCAACTGCCTCGGTATTTA
>ALYI01003487.1:0-51386 GCA_001969225.1 Ceriporiopsis andreanae CBS 279.92
CCCGGCAGAATATCTCTGCTGGCCGTCCGATACCTCCTCAAAGGCGGTCGACTTCCTCGAGGGCTTGCCTACACCCATCGACGACCATGCACCCTCCACATACCCCGCGCACTACACCTCGGACGGCGAGTATACCTATGCGCACGTCGCCCTCTCCGACGCCGCGGACGCCGTTCGTCTCGTCTTCCAATGGGACGATCTCGACGGCTGGAAGTTCCACGACGCCAAGTTGATGCCGTTCCCTCCAGGCAGCAACCCTTCCCTGCGCGAGGTGTTAGCGTCTAGCAGCACAGCCAGCTACACCCAATCGGCGGCACCGGCGCCTGTGTACAACCCGTATGGGTTCGACAACGAGGACGGCAGCGACGACGACTACTGGAACGCCTACGGCGCAGCAGACTCGGGCAGTCCGTCGCCCGTCTACCAGTCCCACTCCGCGAAGGACGGTGATAGCGAGGATGCGTACTGGGCGCAATACTCGTCGGTGCATGGTGAGTCTCCCGTTCAATGTCCCTTGCCTCCGATCCTGACGTCTGCTGTAGGCACTGCGGACTCGACCATTCCATCTCCACGCGATCCGCGCCGCAGACCGCATCCATTCGGCCACTCAAGCGATTCGACGGACAGCGTGCACGATTCTCCGCACCCGCTCCCGGTGCCAGTGCGCGACGACAGTGCGCTCCCCATCCCACCGTCCGAGCTGTCCTTTGCACGACGGGGCCACGGCCACGGTGTGGGCATGAGCATGCCGATGACGTCCAAGTGGGCGCCAGCATCGCCGGCTGCGCTCGCGCGCTTGCTCCAGGACATATCTCCGCGCGATAGTCCTGCGCCTATGGGTGGCGACTACGAAGCAGGAGAGTTCCCAGGCCTTGCGATGCGGGAGTTTGGGGAGGAGGATGGGCCGCTGGGGTTGGGCGTCAGCCGAGGAATGGAGCTCGAATTGTCTCCTCCGCTGGACGGGAGCGACGACTCTGACGAGACGCCTTCGCCGCCCGGCGAGCGCGATTACCCTGGACTCGATCTCATGGGTGGTCATGTCGAGCCGTCGCCACTCGTACTCGACAACGCCGAAGTACCGCGTACGGGAGAAGCGGATGCCACGAGCGTGGACGTAGATGAGGACGAGGAGGCGCTGCAACAAAGCATCAAAGGTCTCTACTCCCTTTGGCGGCTGAACCGGTCGCGCAAAGGCCTGCTTGCAGAAAAGGAGGTGTTCCTGAGCGTAGTCGGGAACGCCATCGGCATGTAATATCTCGGAGGTTTCTTGTTTCTTCTGGCTCGTCATTGTATCATTAGCCGTCATGCATCATCTTACTAGTACATACAGATTGGCATACATACCTCAGGATATACCATCGTAACTTAAATGAATTCGAATTTTGGATCACATTCACATTCACGCGAGCTGCTTGCTGTCATGATCAGACGTGTCGTAGACGCCCGAAGCCCTTCCGCGCGGCGCGAAGGTCGTCTGCTCTTCACGCGTTCCTCTCATCATCCATGTCCTTTTCGTCGTGAAGTTGACAGGGTCTTCAAGCGTCGATTCTGCCATCTGAGGGCCTATTTGTTCCCGGCCTGCGGTGGCCGCAATAATGGAAGACGACGAGAGCAGTGCGGCGGGGTCAGATTTGGACGCATGGTCGGTGCACGCTACTTCCCTTTGTCGCCGACTCATCAGTGACACCCACTTTCTTCCCCGCACGTGAAGGGAGCGGCTGTTGTCCGAGCAGACTGGTGCGCCTTGTAGCTATGTTGATTGCTGTTTTTTATAACAGTGTGTATATGTACGTGTGCGGGCATTGTAGCTCTGTTCCGGCGGACGTCCTCGCGGAACAAGGAGCTTGAGGGGCGCCTGGAGGAGCTCGAACGCGAGCTGCAGGTGTGGAAGGTCGCGTTCAAGGCGGCAGATGACGAGAAGAGCGCGTTGGTGAAGAAGTCAACGAAGCTCGAGCGCAGCATCGGTGCCCTCAAGGTACGCTACAGACCCTCTTTCAATTTGGTTGCTTCAGTGCCTGACCGCAGTCTCGGTCGCTCGCCCCCGTGCTCGCAGGAAGATAATCCGCTCGTCATCTGCCTCATCGATGGCGACGGCAATATCTTCTCGGCAGAGCTCCTCGTGCAGGGGCAGGCCGGCGGGCGGCGCGCCGCTATGCTATTAACACAGGGCATCAACAGATATATCGGCGACCTATCGCTCGGTACACAAAATGATGCCACTACCACCCCTAGGCGTCCGCTCGGGCGTCCACAGCTGTGGCTCACGATCTACTGCAACAAACGCGGGCTCGCAGACACCCTTGTCGCCGCTGCGGTGTGCACCACGGAGGAGTTCGACGAGTTCGTGCTGGGCTTCAACCAGGCGTCGCCGCTGTTCTCGTTCGTGGACGTCGGAGGAGGGAAGGAAGCGGCGGACTCGAAGATTAAAGGTCACTTGCGCTGTGTCTCCTGCGCCGTTCTCCTCATGTACTGACACCCCTCTCTCGATCTGCAGAGCACTTAAGGGTGTTCACGCGCTTCCCACAGACCTCCCGAGTCTTTTTCGGCGGCGCGCACGACAACGGGTACACCTCCACCCTCAACTTCCTCCACAACGAAGGCCTGCACGAGAAGCTCGTCATCCTGCGCGGGTACGAGGACCTCGCGTCCGAGGTCAAGAGCCTGAACCTGCCGTACCTCGACATCGAGGGCGTGTTCATGACGAAGAAACTGCAGACAGTGCCACACAACCACAATTTCCGACATATGTTCAAGGCGAAATCGCCGCCACAGACACAGACACAGACGCAGCCGCTCACGGATCCGACAAAAAACGAACCTTATAGCCATCCGGTAAAGCCGCAGGATTTCGAGAAGTTTCGGACGAGGCCGAACCAAACTAAATATCCGGACGCCACACCCACAAATGCCGTAAATCAGTACGGTCTCAGAAAATTGACACCAGGTCTGGTACGTGTTACACTACGCTTAGACACCATCCTGTGCTGAAAAAGAAATTGACAGCCTTTGGCTAAACGTGAGGTCTAGTGGTCTACCGCACGCATGCATGACTAACTTTCGGAACGAACAGAGAGACCGCCGCCGTGCAACTTCTACTACGTGGTAGGAACTTGTCAAAACGGCCCTAGATGCCGTTTCGCACATGACTACGTGCTTCTCAAGGACGAAGTTGACGAGCTGCGTGCCAATTCAAAGAACTGGCCATGCCCATATGCTAACAGAGGTGCGTCCGCCGAATGCGAGCCGCGGATTTGTCTGCTGATTTGACTGTGATGTCGGTGAATAGGAAAACCGTGCCCGTACGGCGAGTCTTGCTGCATGGCGCATTTTTGCGCGCAGGGCGCGAAATGCAAGTTTATCAAAGGGAACAAATGCAAGTTTTTGGCTGGTGAGCAAACTCTGTCCACAACAATCACCGAGATATCTGATTTTGTGATGGCAGAGGGGATGCACTCTCCTCCCGGCAACAACAGCGATACGGCACTGCCCAGTCAGGGTCCCTCTTCCGTTGCCAGCACCAGCACAAGCCCGTCTGCGTCAACATATTCGTTCCTCCCCATGTCGCCGCTGGCCAGTTCCGACAAGAGCGGCCCGCCTACTCCGTGTCGGCCCCCCGGCTTGTACGGCCACGCACAAGAAAAACGGCGTTCTTCTTCGGATCCAGAATATAGGTTGCCGGATGACGACACTAGATCGTCCTCCTACAGCGACTAGCAACGCATGGAACGGTGAACACTGAAAACATAGGGATTCACTATCATGTTCGGCTTGCTACACTCTGTACACATTATCACATCTTATGCTGTGGCCATATACATGCTCCTTTCCCATTTTACGCCTTGTTGTGGCCTGCGCGATTGGCAGATACGCGATCACGTGAAAGCCACGTGAGCGGGGTTCAACGAACTTCGCAGTTGTTCGTGCGCTTAGGAAATTGCTCGTTCTCTGCTCATCTGCTCTACTAACTCCCACTACTAACGCCAAAATGCAAGACGACTTCGACTATGAGGCAGTACGCGAAGCGAACATCGCCAAAAACACGGCCCTGATCGCTGCGCTCAAGCTGGGGGACACCCCCTTCGTCTCGACCAAAAAGCCACCGGCGAGGAAGCCGAAAGCTGCCAAGGCCGCGAAGCGGAAGATCGAACACACTGACGAGAACGATCACGTCGAGGAACCGGTGAAGAAAGCTGCCGCGGTGCAGGATGGCGAGACCGGCGGGTTGAGGCGGAGTGGACGGAACGCCGGGAAGAAAGTGGACTATGCGGGCGATGGCGATAAATTGCAGGGGCGCGGGGGTCCACGCGTCGTAACGGAGGCGGCGCGAAGGGCGGAGGCGAACGAGGCGAAGAGTACGCTGCAGCGGAAGCACGATCCGTACGTCTTTCCATAATCCATAATGATGGAGATGGGAAAATGAACGCGTCCGTTGTAGGCGGACGTATGGGGCTATTCCCGGGGTCGAGGTTGGCACTTGGTGGGAGACTAGGTGAATTTAACATTCTCTAATTGGTCAGATTTGTGTTTGACGCGTCTGGTGGGTATACAGGCAAGCCTGCAGCATTGATGCTATTCACGCGTATGTGCCACGTCGTTGCTTTGCTATCCGTATCCTTATATCGTTTTTGCAGGCCTTGGGTGGCGGGGATCGCGCCAGGTCCAGATGGCTGTTATTCCGTCGCGCTCTCAGGTGGCTATGAGGATGATGTTGACCTCGGTGAAGCATTGTACGTGTTATCCGCGTTTGTGTCCTTTGTCTATCCTCACGATTGTATATGTTCCAGCACATACACAGGTTCAGGTTCGCACGAGACGTTCACGATTATCATTCAGCGGCTTACCTATACCACAGGTGGACGAGACTTGAAAGGCACAAAGACCAACCCGAAGAACGTGAGCGAGTTTGGTCCTTGGAAACCTATAGACGGATCGACTCACATTCCTGCAGCTGCGCACCGCACCACAGAGCGCCGATCAGACTTTTGAGTCGAATTTCAATAGGGCTCTCCAAGTATGTAGACCATCAGGACAGCTACGGTGCCCCCGCTGAGTCGTTCTTGCCAGCTTTCTGTAGAGACCAAGAACCCCGTGCGCGTCATCCGTGGATACAAATTGCATTCCGAGTTCGCACCACCTGAGGGATACCGCTACGACGGTCTGTACACCGTTGAGAAGGTACGTGATCCATCGCCGCTGTGTGATGACACATGCTCAGAGCTCCTTGGGTAGGCGTGGATGGATATTGGCCTGAACCCCGGTCGATTCAAGGTGTGCAGATTTTTGTTCAAGGTGCGTGGTCTCGACGTTGTGTTGAAGGCGCCCGCGATTTGCTGAATGTTTGTGTTCTTCCCGAGCAGCGTATCCCTGGACAGCCACCGCTGCCGAAATACGACGATGAAGAGGCTGGGAGCAGCGAGACTGATGCTGTGGGCAGCGACACCGAGGACCAGTCAGAAACTGCCGTCGGATCTCAGCCGTCCGACGAGTGACTGCCTGAGCAAAAGCGCAGTGCTGCGCGCACAGCTTACTGACGACTCTCAAATTACCTTTGCTTGTATCTGGTTACCCATGCTTTGTTGATTTCCGTGTACATTATCTTGTGCTTCAATTTTGCTAGATGTGTCTTGTTGAAAGCGTGTAGACGCTCCGCAAAAGAACTGAGCTAGTGCTTTAGTGCTAGCGCCGAACCGCGCTGCACAGCCCAAAGCGGTCGATATATTTAATGAGAAGCGCCAGCGTCAAGCCTGTTGCTATCCTCTTGTCACTCTCCTCGTCCACATCCTCCATCCTAGACCGACACAACTGATACCATGTCTTTCTTCAAGCGCAAGGAAAAGAACCTGATACCACCCATCGCAGAGCCTGCCGCCCGTAACGTCCTCACCAAATCCCGCGACGGCAGCAACAGCTCATCGCCGGCTCCCGCATACCGTTCCAACGCGGCGACCTATGTCCCCAGCAGAGACGGAGATCTGTATGGCTCCAAGTCCTCTACACCCTCCCCGGCACCGCCGAGCGGCGCGTACAGCAACGGGTATACCCGCAACACCGTCGGCGACGTCTACACCCGCGGGCAAGCGAACATCGACAACGATCGCGGCGAGCTGTTCTCCGGCTACAAGCCGCCAGAGAAGGGCTCTGGCCGCTTCTTCGATGATGGGCCGGGTCAAGGAGGCGCAGAGGGCGGCGAGGGCACGCCAGGCGAAGAGGATGAGGATGTTGAGGGGATCAAGCAGCAGCTTCGCTTCACGAAACAAGAATCCGTCAACTCGACTAGGAACGCTCTCCGGCTGGCCCGGGAGGCGGAGGAGACCGCAAGAAACACGCTGGGGAAGCTGGGCGACCAGTCCGGTATGTACTGCCATCGGCATCTGTCTCAGTACCGCCGTGACTGATGCATGATCATCTGCGCACAGAGAAACTTGCGAGCACCGAGCGCCATCTCGACGTCGCCAAGGGCCATTCGCAGCGCGCGGACGACAAGACCGACGAGCTGAAGCAGCTCAACCGGTCGATCTTCCGCCCCGTCATCACGTTCAACAAGGACGCGAAGCGCGCGGCGCAGGAGGCGAAGGTGCAGCAGCGGTACGACGAGGACCGCGAGGAGCGCGAGAAGGCGATGATGGACATCCGGCACACGCAGGACCGCCTCGGGCGCGCGCAGACGTACGGGCAGCGCGACGACGTCGGCGGCTCCGGCGCCGGCAGCGGGCGCATGCTGAGCGCCGCGCAGATGAACGCACGCAAGGAGCAGCGGAAGCGCTACCAGTTCGACGCCACGGCGTCGGACGACGAGATGGAGGACGAGCTGGACGACAACTTGAACGAGATCTCGGACATGACGAAGCGCCTGAAGGCGCTGGGGTCCGCGATGGGCGAGGAGCTGGATAACCAGAACATCCGCATCGGGCGCATCACGGAGAAGACGGACGGGTTGGACAACAGGCTGTTCAGGAACACACAACGGGTGCGTGTCATTGGTCTTCCTGCCTGTGGACGAAAGCTGACATGCGTCTCGTACGTAGCTCAACAGAATCAAGTAGATCGTGTCGTGCTCGTTGCACACCTTCGGTTCCCGGGCGGGCGCATGGTGTATCGATATAATACGGGCATCCAAAGGTTTCCGGACTATTTAATGGACCAAGGATATTATTGCACGGCTGCAGCTTACGCTTTATTAGGAGATCTGAGAAGATATATACTTGTGACGCATGCTATCGCTGTTGCGAACGTCGATCATGAAGACTCGAGCACCTCTCAGCTAGAACGCGCAATGTCTGCCTAGTTGCCGTCTGCTACCGCCAAGTCTAGCCTGCTAGAATAGGTAAATACGAAAGTTACCGCTGACAAAAACGAGCCGGGGCGCTATTGGCACGCTGACTTAGCAGCTCGGTCGCATTCCCAATCCAACAGTGGTAGAACGAGAGATATTCGCGGTCGATGGCGGTCTTGCAGCCACCAACTTCGAGGGCGGAGTCTGTCCAAGTGTTTGCAACTCGCTTACTCACGCCGCTGTCAAATTTCTTGAGCAGCATGGAAAGTCAGCAGCACTTCGGCCTTCGCTATCAACTTCCTCTCGTCTCGGTTTGCAATCTCTTGTACCCAACCGCGCTGTGGCGCGGCGTACTATAAAGAGGGCTCGTTATCGCTGAACGCTGTATCTCGGTCTCCCCCCTCTTTCAAGCTCACAGTGCAACTTCAAGTATGTCCGGGTACAAATCTTTCGCTGTCGCTGGCCTAGGCAACATCGGGATCTTCATCGCCAACGAGTTCCACAAGGCAAAGGAAGAGGGCGCAGTCGATGAAGTTGTGGTCCTCACGCGTCCAGTACACGCCTCTCTTGCTATATTTTAAACACCGTATCCTAACGTTGAGTGCAGGGCTCCTCGAACCTTCACGCCCAAGAAATCGCTCGCAAAGGCGCGAAAGTCGTATACGTCGACTATAACGACAAGCCCGCTGTTGTCCGCGCACTGACTGGCGTGGACGTCGTCTTCTCGACCTTCCCGCCCGACGCGCTGCTCGCGCAGGTTCCGCTCGCAGAGGCGGCGAAGACCGCCGGGGTGCAGATCTTCGTCCCGTCGGAGTACGGGCGAGGCACCGAGAACGCTACCGAGGGCGCCGTGTTCGTCGCCAAGTCCAATATGCAGACTCGTCTGCACGGGATTGGCATTGCGTACACGCTGTTCTTCACGGGCCCCTTCCCGGATTGGTGTTGGATCCCGTACGTGGTATCTACTGGGGCAGTGTTAGCGGAATTGACATCGATGGCACAAACAGAGAGCTCAACCTTGATGTCAAGAGTGGCACGGTCAGGGTCGGAGGCGATGGCAACACCCAGATGGCCCTCACTGGCCGTCCGGATATTGCACGGTACCTCGTCCACGTATTCACTCGACTCCCTCCCTCCGAATTGAAGAACAAGATCTTCAGCATTGAAGGCGACTATAAGGCAAGTCCTGATACTTATTGCGTCCATCTTGTATTGCGTCCATCTTGGTCATGAATAACCGCTTCGACGTACAGTCGTTCAACCAGATCTTCAAAGAGTACGAGGCGAAAACTGGGAAGAAGATCAACGTTCAGTACGACTCCCTCGAGAAACTGGAGGAAGACATGCGGAAAGACCCGCAGAATTTCTCCCCCGTCTTTCACTACCACATCGCGAATGGTAACACGATCTTGCCGGGGCCGTTGGCCAACGGCAAGTTCGCCGACTGGAAACCGAAGTCCGCTGTTGACTACCTCGTAGAGCTGTAGGGAATCATTAGAGAGTCTCGTACTCCTGTACCGTTGAGACTGTTTCTAGAGAAAGGATGTAGCGCCTGCTTATATGTGCGTTTCCTGCGTGACGGGGCGACGAGGCGGGCATGGCATATAAGGCGCTACGGGTGGCGCAAATTGATATTTGCTATGGACAGGTGCATTGGAAAAGCCGTCACCGTCGTGGCTCGTCTCAGCACCACGCGTGCACTCGCCCATGTCCACCATAAGCGGACGGTCTTAACGCTACATTCAAACAACGCGGAGAAGGGCAATGTTGAGACTGCGGCGCAGCATGAAGGATATCTAGCACAAAAGGTACGCCACACGACTGTTATGAGCGTTGCTTTCTCCCCGAATCCTTCAAGACCTCCTTTCTCTTCTTGCCAATGACAGTGACCCCCTTGCCGCTTTTAACAACGCTCTTCAGCGCGGCCTCCTTCTGCTTCTTCACGCTCCCGATACTCCGCGCCTTCATCTTGGAGAACGAATTCACGCTCTTCTCTAGCGAGTCGCGCGCCTTCCGCTTCGCCTTCTTCTGCTTGTTGTGCAGCGCGCGTTTTTGGGCGGGTGTGAGCTCGCTCTTTGCCTGTAGGTCAGACGCTGACGGCGCAAAGATTTCCTCCGGTGCCAACATGGTCGATGTCGCCTTCGACGTTGGTAGCGCAGATTCGAGCGATGCAGATGCGATATTGGAGACAGTAGAGATCGAAGCTTTGGGCTGTCGTGATGTCAGATAGGAATGATGAGAAACAGATGCACGGGACTCACGGCCTTGGGGGTAAAGTGTGCGTTGCTCAAAGCGTCCATCTTGGAGCAAAGTCCCTCCCACATCTTCTCAATTTCGTCGTGCTCCTTCTTGAGCTTGCCATCTCGGTCCTCGCCGACGACGCCGCCGGATTTTGCTACTGTGTATTCGTCTTCGTAGATCTCTGCCAACGACTGTTTGGATTTCGTGTCTTGCAGATCGAAGAAGCGTGAGGGCATGAACGGCTTGTCGTCGACTGGCCGCTTGCGTACGACGTCGTCGAAGCGGTTGTCCAAGATCCTTGCCTTGATCAGCTCCTCTAAGCTTTGTACCACGTCCTCTGTGATGACGGGTACGGACTTCATCACCCGCTCAAAGTCGAGATCCTCCTCGAGTAATGCGTTTTGAGGACGTGACCGAGAAGTGGCTTCTCCCATCAACGTCCAAGGTTTCGCCGCGACGTTCTCAGTCTCAAGCGAGGCTATCTCCTCCTGCAATGCCGCCATGCGCTTTTCGTGTGCCGACATACCTGTAAGAATAAACAGTGAGATGCCGAAAAGGCGCGCAAGGTGCTTCAAGCATTTCGTACCTGTACTTTCCTGTTCCTCGTCATCGGCAAAGAGGTCATCCTTCAGCCGTTCCATGGTCTCACGACCGCCGACGCCATCCTGCGCCATGTCATCTTCCTCCTCCGCTTCCATGTCCAGATCTTCATCTTCCTCGTCGTCCTCATCGCGATCAGCCCCACTTCTGCCCATGACAAAGTCCTCCTCTTCACTGCCCTCTTCCTCCTCCTCCTCCTCGTCGTCATCTTCCGCGTCGTCCATCTTCTCGCCGAACCCTTCGTCATCATCATCGTCTTCGTCGAGAAACATTGTCCCAACTGGGAGGTTCTTGCCCTTGACCTTGATGTTCTTCACGCGTACCTCGTCGTTGAAGCGGACGGCAGACTTCTTGCCGGGTGCAGCGGCGGGCTGTGCACCCTTGATATTCAAGACTTTGCGAGACGGAGGCGCGAAGAAGTCCTTGTAGAACAATTCTGGAATTCTCGTCAACAACAGCAATAAACGTGAAGGATGTAGGTTTACCTTGTGGCTCGTCATCAGTACCCACACTGTCCACATTCGCGAACAAATCGAGTTCTTCATCTTCATCTTCCCCGTCCTCTTCCTCGTCGTCGTTCGCACTCAAGCGCCCCTTTGACGCACTCCGCGACTCGGCCGCTTCGGTCTGAGCATTGAACGTCGCGAGGTCGAAGAACCCGTCGTCTAATTCTGAACCTTTCCCTCTCCCCTTGCGACGCGTGGGACGCTTGGAGCCGGACGCGTCGAGATCCATGGCGTCCTCTTGGTCATGGTCGCGCAGACCGGTGACCATCTCGCCCATGTCGATGTCCTCGCCTTCCTCTTCCTCATCCTCGTCCTCATCCTCGTCCTCATCCTCATCTTCACCTTCGCTGTTTTCGTCCTCGTCCTCGTCATCTTCGCTATCTTCGTCCTCGTCCTCGAAGTCCATGTCTTCGTCGCTATCACTCTCGTCATCATCGTCAAGAGCGAGCCTTTGGCGCTTCATCAGCGAGCCTTCCGCTTGTTCGTCGTCGCTCTCCGGCAGCTCTCCTGTCGATTCTAACGCGTACTCCAGAACTTGTGCGACGCTTTGGGCGCGTAGTTCCAATTGTGCCCAGATTTGGTCTTTGTCCATGCCATCGACACAGAGTTCCGGCAGAGGAGTATCTGACAATTCAGGTACTTGTGGTGTGCCGTTGGCGTTGTTCTTCGAAGCAGCTTTCGAGCGGGTCTGCGGCGCCAACGACGGAGACATCGAATTCAATAATTCAGCGATGGCGGCCCGAGACTTAGATTCGGTCTGTACAGCTATCGCACAGCGTATAAGAACATCATAGTAACACAGTACACAGAAGACAGAAGACATACCGAGGTCAAACACATATTTTGCAGCTTGTAATGCTGCCAATTGGATGTCCTTGTTGCCTACGGCGAGGGTCTCGGGGCCATCTTCGAGGCGAGACGACAACAAGGCAAGTTGTTCGGGTAGAACAACGTCCTCGCTAGCGTCAGATATAGGTGAATTTGGTGCAGACATGGTCGCGGAAGATACGCAGACCTCCGAGGTCGCTGTGTTATTGCAAGGCCGAGCTCGCGCAAGGTTCGAAGTTTTGCGAGCGCCCGCCCCACGTGGACAGTTGATCGGAAGCAATATTCTCGGTCCAACTCAGATCGCGTGCACGCGTCTTGTCCCTAGACCACAACGTCCCGTGAGTGAACTTAAGCTCAACAGCACCCAGCTACCTAATAATGGCGCATCGTAGCGTGCAACTCTCTTCTGAACACAAGATCTTGCTGCTTTTGCATCATGATCTCGCTGTGATCCCTGCCGAGCTTTGACTCCAGAATGATGGCACACTGCATGAGCATCCCCAAACCGCGTGTGTCTTCTGTCGAGGCATCCCATATCTCGTCCTCTGTAATGTAGGTCTTACCTCGGTCCGTATACTGCGTCCTGGGACACGGTCGTCTGACTATTCACGCAGATGGACATTCCCGCCCGCATCCGCTCGATGTGCCACCCCGTACTCAATATATCGACATAGTATATGACCAGGCGATCCCCCGCCATCTTCTTCGCTTCTGAGGGCCGCCCTTCTTGCGCGTTCTGCCGCGTGTTTTTCCGACTGCACGATGTACTACCCCAGACAAGGAGAGCAGGACAGACGTATACCTGCTTCAAAAGCATGTCCACCTTGCGCTTTACGACTAGTGCGTTATCTTGGGGTTCAGCAGTGTATAGGTTGTACTCACGTCCGCTTCCAGAAGCCGTAGATGTGATGATGTGCTTATTATGAACGATACCATCAAGCCTTCCGCACAGCATCAGCAGCAAGAGACAGGGCGGGGAGACCGCTGTTTTCGACGGTACATCCAAGGATCATAATGAGAAAGCCTGGGGCCGTGAAGCCCCGTTGTTTCTGCGTGGACGTATATATAAAAGCAGGCGGAGTGAGTGTAGTTGCAGACCCAAACCATGGTGTATTGCACTCCCTCGCTCATCTACCTCGCGCTTCTAGCGTCCCCTCATCTTTCGCGTGCTGCTCCAACCGGTGCAGATAGCACGGCGCAGGATGTTGACGTTGTTACTCAGCGTCGACTTTCCACGATTGTTGGCAGCACTACAGGTGCATCCTCTATCTCTAGCTGGTACGTGTATCGATGTGATCGTTTCTAGACAGTGTTAATGTCTTTGTCAGGCTATCCACGCTGGGGCCTGACGGCAAGTGGCCTGACAGTGAGATTGATTATACTACGGGTTGCGATGCACAGCAGTCGAACTGGCCTGCACAAGACCATTGGTCTCGCATCCGTACGTTTCATGACACTGGTATTGAACAGCTGCTCACGTTTACTCCAGAAACTCTCGCTGCGGCATGGCATGGCGGCCTGAAAAGCGCTACCCAATTCGCGAACAGCCCTATTCTACGAGCATCAATATCACTGGCCATGAACTTCTGGTTTGAGAATGACTTCACCGATCCTTCTTGTATCGACTCCGGCGGCGACGCTGCATGTCCCTGCGGAACGCCAGGTTTCTGGAATTCGAATTGGTTCTCTAACGTGGGCTCATCTGTATCTCTGGCGCCCAATTACCTGACATCATCTGTAGGTTATCGGTATCCCTGGATTCGTCGGCGAGACGTGCCTCCTTCTCGGCGACACACTCACAACCACGGAACAAGGCAATTGTACTAAATTTACGGGAAGGGCATTCAACACCTTCGTCACGGGAATCAACGGCGTCAGCAATATCACTGGTGCCAACGCGTTGGATATCGCTAGCATCGGCCTCGACGAAGGACTTTCCACACAAAATGTGTCTCTGATCTCAGCCGCATTCGATCGCGTACATGCAGAAGTGATCGTTGAGAATGCTGTTAAAGCTGACGGCATACGTGCCGACGGATCGTTCGGTCAGCATACTGGCATCATATACAATGGAAACTACGGCAAGGACTAGTAAGTCGACGCAGATGGCTGTTCCCAAGTTGCATGCTGACCTGTCATATTTCAGCGGAAACGACGTGCTCGCATTCGAACTCGAGGCTGGCGGAACGGAGTTTCAGGCGAGCGGCGACTCGAGAAGTGCTTTTGAGACGTTGTGGGACGGCAATCAGTGGATGATCTACCGCAATATATTTACCAACACTCTTCATTGGGATTTCGTGAGTATAGCACTACACTTCAACCTCACTTTGGTCCTTAATAAGGCTTCACAGAGCGTCCTTGGCCGATTTATCACGTTCCCGGTCGCAGACAATCAGTGAGTGCACACAATGATTTCGTATTTCGCTACCTCACTTCTCTTCAGAGCCACCGCCAATACCAAGACCAATCTCACACAGCTTCAGGTGCTAGCTCAGGAGTGGGCTCCGACATCTCTCACAAGTGTCTTCCAAAACTTGAACCTGAACACCAGTGACGCTAATTCTGGTGCTCTCGTTGGCAATCGAATGTTTTACGCGAACGACTTCATGGTACGTGAAATCATGAAGATCTGCTGTGCCCTTACCCACTGTATGACAGGTTCAGCGCGGATCCGGGTACGTCACCACGTTGAGGATGTACTCAAAGCGCACACAAAACACAGAATGCACCAACTCCCAGAATCCCTTTGGTTTTCACCTCAGCGATGGGACCGTCTACACACACTTGAATGGTGACGAGTACGAGGACATTGCTGCAGCGTGGGACTGGAACCTAATCCCAGGAACTACCGTCGATTACGGCGCCACTGCCCTCAGCTGCTCTAGTACGAGGAAGACGGGTATTCAGACTCTTGTAGGCGGCGCGTCTGACGGACAGGTTGGAGTTGTAGCAATGCGATACGAGAATCCGTTGACCAAGACGCTCAACTGGCGGAAGACCTGGTTCTTCCTCGACGACGACGTCCAACATGTCATGGTCGCTCGGATCACATCCACTACTTCCGCACCAGTTTTCTCCGTCCTCGACCAGCGCAAGCACGACGGTGACGTCTTTGTTGACGGAGCCGAGGCGACCTCTGGCAACTTCTCCACCCCCGGGTCTCTATGGCATGGCGGCGTCGGGTACGTCTTCAACACCTCCGACCCTGTAACGCTCTCCCTCGACATCGGCTCGCGCACCGGTGACTGGTCAGACATAGGATCGTCGTCTAAGCCACCCGTCACCGTCGACTTGTTCGCCGCCTGGCTGAATCACGACGATCTCAGTGCTGCCATCGGATATAGCGTGTTCCCCGCTACGACCCATTCACAATTCCAGACGAAGTCTTCCACGGCAGACCTCGTCAGTGTCCGAAACGACGGCTCCATCTCCGCCCTCGTAGACGTCGCCCACCAGACAGCCATGCTCGTATACTGGGAGGCTACTGGCGGATCAGTCACGATTCCATCGGTGAATGGCGCCGCCCCTATCACGGTAAAAGCAAACGGAAACTCCAATATCATCATCCGCATGTCGTCCTGGAATGTTACAGTCGCGGACCCCACGCAAACTCTCTCGTCCCTCACTCTCACCTTCACGCTCGGCTCAGGCACCGCTCCCGACGGATGGGGCTCGTCGAAGACCAAGAATGTCACATTCACGTTACCATCCGGAGGTATTGCAGGAAGCAGTGTGTCGCAGATATTACCATCCTAGTACCGAAGCTCGCTGTATCACTATGCCTCATCAGATGCTCATGAAGTTGTTTTACCTCTCAGCTGCTGAGGTGACCGTATCCAGCTTTAATAGCTTGCGTTCTAATGGCGCAGAAGACAGGTGACCTCAACACATGAGCATTATGCACATGCTCTCGGACATGCAATGCATGATCTACAGCCTTTGACAATGTTGTTCGCAAGTTGTTCGCATCGAACGAAGCCTGCTTGATGATCAAGGAGCGCGACATGGTACCTCAATTTCCGTCTAGAAGGTCAGTCGAAACTCTGCGAATATACAACCGCATGCACTGAAGCCAAGTAATACTATTCCGCTAGGCGTTCCGGTGTATACTGCTGTCTGCAACACAGTTGGAAACGGTAGACGGCATTTCGGCACACGCGCCATGTAGGCGCCCGCCTGCTTCTCGACACATTGCTGCGTGAAGCGAAGGACACTGTCCACTCACACATCATTCTATGAAGCTCATAACATTTAGTTGCCTACATAGATGTCGAATGCTTTAGAATTGGCCACAAAATTTCTGGTTGACTCGCTTTGTGTGGCCTATCTCGGGTCGAAGCACGATGTCAGCCCCACTGGCAGCCTCTGAGTATAAGAGGGTGTCTGTGGCTGTCAGGCTCCTTGCTCCTCTGCCCAACATGTCACCGCTACGTGTCATTGCGCTCACTCTTTGGAGCTACGCGCTTCTGATCTCGTTTGCACGCGCGACTGTCCCGTACAGTAGCGGTGACTCCCATGGTCGCGCTCCAGATCACGTTCCAGGCCTAAACGCCCGTGCTACCACGGTACGTTTCAACCTTGCTATTTCTTGACCTACGATATTCTGATGTCATGAAAATGTCGCTACCAACTGACCAGCCCACTGCGAGCCAAGCTACATTGGACGCAATTACACTCATTACGGAGCGGCGTTTGACATTCATTGTTGCCGGTGCAGGCGAACCCTCAGATATCAGCGAATGGTCGGTCACTTGTTCTGTAAGTGTCCCGTCCTAACTGTCATTCATTTGCAGGCTTTCTACCCTTGGTCCCGACGGGAAATGGCCCGACTCTGAAATCGACTATACGACAGGTTGCGATGCTCGTCGGGCAAACTGGTCAGCCACTTTTCGTCGTTTTTGTCTCCATGCTAATTACCTTGGTGCAGGCCCGCGCAGAACCATTGGCAACGGCTAGGTAATTGCTCTTCAAGTCATAACCTCTTGTGTGTCAGATGTTGACGTACTCGTAGTTACGATGGCCGCCGCTTGGCACGGTGGACTGCAAGGTGCAGATCAATTCGTTGGGAATTCGACGTTGTTGTCCGCGATCTCCAACGCCATGAATTTTTGGTTTGACAACGACTTCACCAATCCATCTTGCCTGGACTCAGGAGGTGACCCTGCCTGTCCATGCGGCACCCCTGGTTTCTGGAACACGAATTGGTTCTCCAACGTAAGCAATCGCCGCGAGCGAAGTTTATGTCTTCTGGCTCACCGTCATGCATAGGTCATCGGTATTCCAAGCTTGGTTTCACAAGCATGCTTGCTTGTTGCCCATGAGCTCACCGACGCGCAGCGAAACAGTTGCAATACCATGCTCGGGCGTAGCTTCGCGGTACTCGGCCACAGCATCAACCAGTTAGGGATCGCCACTGGCGCCAACCTTCTCGATATCGCTAAAATTGGCATCGACGAAGGCCTTCTGAATAGCAACGAGACCCTCATTGCTGATGCCTATGCGCAGATCCATACTGAGCTCGTCATTGAGAACGAAATCATGGTCGACGGCATACGTGCCGATGGCTCCTTTGGCCAACACGGTGGCGTTCTTTACAACGGCAACTACGGGAAAGACTTGTACGTGTCAGGCTCGACGGTATTTCAAAAGGCTGGCGCGCTGACAATCCACGCTACACAGCACGAACGATGTCCTTCTGCTCGAGATCGATGCCGGAGGAACACAATTCGCTGCTAACGCTACCAATATGGCAGCATTTTCTACCCTCATTGACGGCGACCAATGGATGATATACAGGAATGTGCTTACTGGAGTACTACACTGGGACTTCGTCAGTATTTTTTTTGTGTCACACAGGTGATTACGACTCATCTTATGGTATCTTCCAGAGTGTATTGGGCCGCTTCATATCCTTCCCGGTGATCGATGCCCAGTGAGTGTCAGATTCTGCCCTCCATTCGTTGGATTCCGTACCGAGACATTTCTACAGAGCCACGGCCAGTATCAAGATCAATGTGTCGGAGATTGCCCAGCTGGGAGAGGAATGGAACTCAGAAACGCTCATCTCTGTTGCCGCGAGCCTCTCTGGCGACAGCAAAAACGCCAATATCGGGAGCATCAACGGAAACAGAATGTTCTTTACTAACGATTATATGGTTAGAACATTGCTCCAGTTATCCTACATAAACTTACTTACGGTTCTATAGGTTCATCGTGGGCCTGGGTATGTGACCACGGTGAAGATGTACTCAACGCGGACCAAGAATACTGAGTGTCTAAACGCTCAGAACGTGAGTGTACTGGCGGACCGTCTTGTACTCTTGCTTATGTTATGTTCCCGCAGCCGCTGGGTCTGCACCTATCCGACGGCACAGTGTACACATACCTTCGAGGCGACGAGTACGAAGACATTGCCGCCGCTTGGGACTGGAACTGTGAGTCTCAGAAATCAATAAGCAAATATTAGTTTTGGCTGAGTTCATCTCAGTAATCCCGGGCACTACAGTCGACTATGGCGCATCGGCGCTCAGCTGCGGGGATGCCTCTTTTGTAGGCCTAAATTCTTTCGTCGGTGGGGTCACCACTGGCCAAGTCGGCATTGCAGCTATGAAGTTCACAAATCCCCTCACCAAGTCACTCAGCTGGCAGAAGGCCTGGTTCTTCCTTGAAGACGATGTGCAGCACGTCATGATACCAACGATCACCTCTACCTCCGGTGCACCTGTCCTCAGCGTACTAGACCAGAAGCGACACCACGGCGACATCTTTGTCGATCGTCTACCTGTTGCAGACACGAAAAACTTCACATCACCTCGATCTCTGTGGCATGACACCGTGGGCTATGTCTTTGACACGGGCAGCAGGTCACTCAGCCTGTCTGTCGAAGTCGGGCCGAAGAGCGGAAACTGGTCTGATATCGGTATCTCGACGGTGGGCGAAGAGACCGTCGACCTTTTCGCCGCTTCGCTGAACCATGGCACAACCGACCCTATCGCCCCCATCTCGTACACCGCCTTCCCAGCTATTGATCAATCGACATTTGAACAAAAGGCCACCAAAACGCGGCTCCAGGACGTGCAGAACGATAAAGACATCTCCGCAGTGTATGATGAGGAGCACCACACCATCTTCGCTGTTTTCTGGGACACATCGGGCGGCTTCGTTCGCTTTACACCCTCCCCTTTCGACGCCACAATTACGGTCACCTCCAGCGGGAACGCAGCGGTGATATATCAAGTCGAGACTGGAAACGTCACAGTCTCAGATCCTTCGCAGACGTTGACCGAGCTCGTTATCACCATCAGTGTCGATTCCAAGGGAAACAAACCGCTGGACTTCGGGGACGCATCGTCAAAACGGCTGCAGTTCGAACTGCCACAAGGAGGCTTGGCAGGTAGCAGCACCACCCAAAGACTCTGACCAGCAATTGCGGCAGACCGGTGACGCGTAGGACTCTTTATTTGAGCGCGGGACTCGAAGGTATTGCACCGATGACGCCTTAGAGGGTAGCGTACCAAGAGTACAGATGCAATGAAACGATGTGTATAAGGCAGCAGAGAGACTAAGATACAATCAGAAAGCCTCGGTTTGCTCGAACTGCGGCTGTGCCGGGTACGCTTCCTGCTGTGCAAACGCGGCCTGCTCCTCGGGTACTGGCGCAGCCACTGGTGGCACAACGGCTGCAGGCTCGCGCTGCTCGGAGGTGGGCTCGACGACGACCTTGTCGAGTGGCGGTTCCAGGATCTGGACGGAGTCGGGCAGAGGCTTGCGGGGACCGAGCTGGCCCTCGGGATCCCATCCCTTCATGCTGTAGCGAACCGTCAGACGATGACAGCATATGAGAATGACATAATGAGACTCACATCTTGACCTTGATACCAAGAACACCCTGCCTGAGCATGACGTGCCTGACGGCGTAGTCAACGAAGTCCTCGGCGGGCTGACCGGAGTGGATCATGAAGCCGTCGGTGAACTTCATCGACTTAGCACGGGCAGCACGAAGCTTGCCGGAAACGACAACCTCGCAACCCTTAGCACCAGACTCCATAACGAAACGGAGGACACCGTAGCATGCCCTGTCGCAGTGTGAGATGAGGATGACTTCGCATGCGATATCGTGCGCGACACGCACCTGCGGACAGCAAGACCGCCAAGGAGTTTGTATCTCAAGCTCTCGCACTGGGCGATCGCAGAGAGACCACGGAACTGAACCTTCTCGGCGTAGAGCTCGAGAGAGTTTTCGGGGAACTTGAAACGCTTTTGAACGAGGGCGGTAAGTTCACGGATGCGGCGACCCTTCTCGCCAAGGACTTCCTGAGTGTGGGTGGCACGGATGATGATCTGAAATAGTGTGAGATCCTGTGAGCTGCTCAGCCAGACTGAAAACGTACCTCGGTGCGGGCATGGGTCACACGGACATCACAACCAGAGTAACCTTCCTCGGAAAGCTCGCAGGCGAGGAAATCGGTAAGCTCGGCCTTGAAGACACCATCGGCGACGAACTTTCGCTTCTTGCTGATCTGGCCAGACATTTTGGGCTACAAAAGTAATTAAGCAGTTATGAGCATACTGGTCACCCAGGTCATCCATAATGATCAACAGGCATCCAGCCCTCCGAACGAGTTCTAACGAGCTGAGCGTCGTCGTGTAGGGCTGGAATGTCGTCTGGCATAAGTACACACCTTTTGAGTCTGCTGGAGGGCCTTGAAGGGTGCTTGCTGGACGCTGTTGACGACGTCGACGTGCCTTGCCCGCTAGACATGGGCGCCTGTTCATTATACGATCACGTGAAGGCGCCAAAGAAAATTCGATAAAAGCGCCGGATATTTTTCTGTTCTTTCACGCGTTCTCCTCTCCGTCCTGCTTCGACGACACTGGCTAGCGATGATTCTCAGGTGTGTACATGTTCTTAATAGCGTGTCTTTCTTTGTTTCGCTGTGACGAGTGTTGTAAATTTCAACCACATTGGCACCTCTTAGTCGACCCTGTACATCGTCCGTGAGCTTGCTCCGGGTTGTACCGCTGACATGAATGACCGTCTGAGCTTTATTCACCTTCCTTCTTATCGCTATCTGACTTCAGCTCACTCGTATCTTCTCCCAGATGCATTGTTCGCCGGTCGGGAACGCCAGTTACCCAGGCTTACTGCGATGCGATCTTGATTTCGTGTATTTCGCACAGTTCCTCATGACCATTCTCCTATCGCCTGTAGACCTTTATCTCAATGTGTACCTTCCCCTCCAGCATATAAACCTTCGTTTCGTGCTATGCGTGCTTGTATCCACTCCGAGTGCACGCCATGTCCACCTCCTGGAGAGACATCGCGCAAGAGAAGAAAGCACGCCAAACGCAGTCCATTCCCAAGGCATGGCTTATCACACCTCCGCCCACTGTAGTGCTCGACGTTAACGACGTCCCTGAAGCAAGTGGCCTGCTCACTGCCAAGGAGCTTGCAATCACCAACACAACAGATGTGTCCACACTCCTCAGCAAGCTTGCCACGTCTGAGTGGTCCAGTGTAGAGGTCACGACCGCTTTCTACAAGCGTGCTATCATAGCCCAACAAGTCGTAAGTGGCTATCAGCTTTGGCTTGCAGTAATTCTCACATTGGTGGGAAGGTGAACTGCTTGACAGAGATCTTCGTAGAACGCGCACTCGCACGCGCTGAGGAGCTCGACGAACGTCTGAAGTCGACAGGCAAGGTGGTTGGTCCACTCCATGGCCTGCCTATCTCGCTCAAAGACCAGCTGCCTATGAAGGGGCTGGAGACAACTATGGGTTCGTTGTCAGCCCGAGTCGCGAGCATTCCGTTTTGACAAAGTCCTCAACCGAGTACAGGTTATGTTTCTTGGATTGGGAAATACGCCGAACGAGACGCGACCCTGGTAGAAATCTTGCTTGAGCTTGGCGCCGTCCCATTCGTTCAAACGAATGTGCCCCAGACCCTCATGGTATGCCGCATTCCACATAGGACGCGTCAGCTCTGACCTGAGGCTTGCGCGTAGTGGGCGGAGACGTACAATAAGATCTTCGGGAGGACCTTAAATCCCCACAACCGAACACTGACCTGTGGGGGCTCGTCTGGCGGCGAAGGTGCTCTCATTGGGATGAGAGGCAGTCCGCTAGGCATTGGGTCTGATATCGGAGGGTATGTCGTCCTGTCATCTATGTCATTCCCGCGCTCACAATATACTCGTGATTAGCTCTGTGCGTATTCCCTCTGCCTTCAATGGTCTTTACGGACTGCGGCCTTCGTATGGCCGCTTGCCCTATGCGGGTGCTGTGAATTCCATGGAGGGACAGGACTCCATCCTCTCTGTGCTGGGCCCGATTTCGAACAGCATAAGCGGGATCAAGCTTCTCATGCAGGCCGTTGCCTCCGCCAAACCCTGGCTCAGGGACCCACTCGCCCGACGGAAGAAATGGGACGAAGACGAGTATGCTCTTACTGAACATGGCGGCGGCAAGCAGCTTTGCTTCGCGATCATGTGGGACGACGGTCACGTTGTACCTCACCCTCCTGTCCTGCGTGCTCTAGAGATCACCAAAGCTGCGCTTCTTGCCGCTGGACACAAAGGTCAGGCTAGCTGATGTGTGGTGTAAATAAGTACTTACAGGTTGCCAGTCATCGATTGGCGACCTCTTAAACACGCAGAGCTGTACGACCTGGTGGTCAGTTGGCTTTCGATCTCTTTCCTAATCGCCCGTCCTAACGGCAGTGCAGTATCGCATCTGGACGTCGGGTTCAAGTGAGGATTACCATGCGGTCACCAGCATCACGGGCGAGCCGGTCATCAACAGCATGAGGATTGCTGACGAGGAAATCGACATCGCTGAAAATGCCTTCCTGCCTCAGTCGGAGGCGACCTCTGTATACATGTTGTGGCAATACCAGAAAGCCAAAAGGGACTTCCGCCAGCAATACCTCGAGCGTTGGAACGCTACTGTGCAGGAAACGGGAACGGGCAGGCCTGTGGATGCGATCATTGCGCCGGCGGCGCCGCACACTGCTGTTCCTCACGGCATGAATCAGTAAGTATGATATGTATCATCTTCTTCGGAAAAAATGGGCTGACAGACAACGTCTCCAGCTCTGCGGCCTACACGGCTGTGTGGAATGCGCTAGACTACCCCGCTTGCGTCTTTCCGGTTACTCGAGTCAATCCCGTGTTGGACGTCCAACGACCGCGTCAGGAATTTCTCAACGACAAGGATAAAGCTAATTACGATTTTTGTATGTCCTGTCTGCCGGTCCTGAGAGAGAGATGCTGACATACGAACAGACAACCCGGAGACTTTCAAGAATGCCCCGGTTGGCCTGCAATTGGTCGGACGGTGCCAGGAGGAGGAAGCTGTGATCGCCATGACCGAGATCGTCGACGCAGCACTCAAAGAAGCCAAACATCAATTGTCCAAGCTGTAGGCTTCGATTTGCGTACCATTGTAAGATTTAAATTCAGTGTGTACGGCGCAAAACAGAAATTCCAGGTTGTATGCAGGGTATAAAACAATTGTAGATGATCATCGTCGAAGTTCGTTGACGAAGATGGCAGCGCCTCCCATGCCACTGCCGACGCACATACTAGTACAGAGTAATTTCCCGTCTCTTCGGCGCAGTTCAGCGAGACCTGTGACCACTTGCCGGACTCCGGCTTAGCAGAAGTACGTCCCTTAGTGTCAATTCACGGGCAGTAAAATTGTGGACGTACTCATGCCCAGAGGGTGTGTCAGCGCGATGGATCCTCCGCTGTGCCCAAACATCAGTGTCACCGGTCAAGAAAAGGCGGAAGTCGTCTTACTTAGGGTTGACTCTATCCATTGGCACGTCCAGCTTCTCAACGCAGTACGCAAACTGTGACGCGAATGCTTCGTTGATCTTGGGACGTGCGTGTCGGTGAACGTATCATGATACACGAATGATTTTGACAAACCTCGAAAACATCAATATCCTCTTTGCTCAATCCAGCCTGCGCAAGGACTTTGGGAATCGCAGCGACGGGTGAAATGCCCATATACCGTGGCTCGACACCTTCAAGGTATATCAGAATCGTCGCTTGCATATGTATATGGTGGTAGACTTACCAACAAAGGTGCTTGCAATATACTTGCCGATGACTTCCCATCCCTCTTTGTCCGCTCGTTCTCTTGTGGTCAGGATGCACAGTCCCGCGCCGTCACCGACACCGCTGGCATTTCCTGCAGTAGTCAATCGTTGCCCCCACTCAAAAGCTGGCTTCAGCTTCGACAGCGACTCCATGGTCACGCCCGGTCGGACAGTGTCGTCCGTAGATATTACCGTCCCTCGATAATCAATTGGAATAATCTCTTCTGCGAAGATTCCTGATTTGACCGCCTGCCGACCGAAGCAATGATGAGCCCCAGGAAAGCGACTGCATCAAAATCCAAACCCTGCCTTCTCAGCTCTTGAGTGGGAGATCAACGCATATTCGTCTTGTTTTTCTCGTGGAACGTTGTACGCGGTGGCGACCATCTCGGATGTCCATCCCATGGGCTGGAGTTACGGACATATGAGCGGTGGTTCATATGGACCGTGGTAGAGTCACTTGTATCGTACCTGTATGCAGTCGTCCGCCTTTGGATGCGCCTTCACCGCGTCGACTACCTCAGGAGTGGGCCGTGGACTAGGAGGGGGTGGTCACTCTCTCGTACTATCCGCGAAGAAAGGTTATGATATACTTTGACGACATGCTCTCGACCCCTACAGCCACTCCAAGGGAGATTGCACCGGTTTCAACCCCATGTGCTATGCTTCTGATGGCCTGTAAGCCAGAGCCACAGAGGCGATTGACAGCAGAGATCGGAACCTCCGGGGGAATACCTGCAGCCAGAGCTGCCGCGCGCGAAACGTAGAGGGGTGATGGCGGATGGCAAGTCCCTAGATGATATGAGTTACGCGACTTACGGTGCCAATAGCCACTAGAGAGTGCATACCTACGCAGATGTCCTCAATCTCAGCAGGATTAACACGCGCCTTCTCCAGTGTCGCCTACAGTCCAAACCGCCCGTTATCGTGAGTTGACATAACATGCACCCTCTATCGAACGAGCTCGCCTTGAACAGAGCGTGCAACAGCTCATCCACAGGAGTGTCTTTCAGCTGACCCTTCCTCGCTCTGCCCATGGCAGTCCGCTTGGCGAAGGTGATCACTACATCGTCAGGCTTCTTGTCAAGTACGGCAGAGAGACCACGCGGGGCACTTGAGGCTGCCCGAGACCATCTAGCGAGGGTTGACGGAGTAGCGACGCGTCGTGCAAACATTGCGGGCAGTATGAGAATGGAGGATGCTGTTGGAAGGCAAGAGTGCTTGACCGGACGCTCGTAAAGTACAGCCAGCACCCACGGGTCGCGTGAACGGAACACTGACGGTAAGGGTGCCCGCTGACACGCCCGACGCGCCCACCTCGATGTTCCATCAAACCGTACCAAAGATACTATCCGACGCTGAATTCCATGGCCTATCACACCCTGATGGCAGGGCACAGACAGCAGAACAGGACTGCGGCAGACCTATTTCAAACCATAGAACGCGACGCTAGCGCTACCTTCAGCTCGCACGCGACCAATACTCGGTGTAGCAGAGCTATGCAGTTACTAACGTGCACACACGCGTTTCGTGGAACGTTGTATTGACGGGATAGGCTAACGACAGCTCTCTGCAGTTCTTCATTCAATGGATGAACCACAGCAAAACTACGGCACTGACCGTAATTCATGGTGCGGACGATTCTGACCCAAACGACTGCCCGATCTGCTTTGCCATCGCCTTCCACCCTCGACTAAGACTTGAGTAACAATTTGGACAAAGGTTGTGCGCGAGTTTTGGGGATCCACATCCAGGACAGTGCACAAGATCTATCACCAGTCTGTAAGGCAAGAGTCGCATGATACGAAGGGTTTGGCTTACTCCGCTTGTCCTTCAATCCCTTGTTCGCACTTCTCATCGCCTTTCGCGAATGCGAGACCTTCTTTTTGGGTACCGCGAGGTCGAAGGACGGGAATAACTCCAGCAGTTCCTGGATGGACGCTGGTAGTGACCAGCCGGAACGAGTCGGTGCAGTCAAGAAAGTGGGAAGCACCGCCGACGCTGCAAACAGCGGTCGCGCAAAATGCACCCCGAACACCTGCAGGAACGACCGTGAGGCTGGCAACGCGAGAGCAGCCATCGGAGACGTGAAAGGCGGAGCGAAAGGCAGGTTGCCCTCGAGGCGCCCATTCGGGCCAATGAACGCGACCCCGCACGCTTGAGGTCGCTTCAACACCGACCGCCATCGACCTCGCGTCGCCGCCATGTTCCGCCTCACACGCCCTCTCTTCAACTCGGTGCTGAAGACGACGACGGGACTCGTCGGTCTCAAGGTCCACCCTAACCCGCTGCACGAGCTTACGGAGACATACCAATCCACTCTCACCGCGCTCTCCGCGATCCCGAAGACGTCCGTGTATCGCCAGGGTGTCCAGGCACTCACGGAGCACAAGCTAAAGATCGTGAAAGCAGCGGAAGGAGATGTTGATTATGCCGAGAAGGCATTGGATGAGGGACACATCGAGCAGTCGTTGGACATTGCGAAGGACGAGCTGAGCTTGGTCGGAAAGATGGCCGAATGGAAAGCGTATGTTCTTCGCTCATAATTGCTCTCGTAACTCTCCTGACTTAAGCTACACATATACAGATGGGAGCCATTGGAGGATAAACCAGAACCGGGTCAGTGGGAATATTTTGGCAAGACAGCCACAGCAGCATCGTCATGATTGCAATATTGAACAATGGAATATACCTGCACATCCTCGCGCGAGTTCATCTTTACATCGACGACAGGGCTATTCGTTTGCTTTCACTCTGATTTCTAAGCGAAGAATTGATCTTTCAGACTTGCGCTTGACGATATTGGGACGCCGAACTTGTCAAGACTTGCACTCGCCCGCCGCAAGTTCAGGGAACCGTGTTATGAATGCAAGCACTGTCTTCTGTACACACTGTGTGTATGCCGCTGTATTTCCTCACTCTATTCGTACAAGAGCCGCGCCATTTCTACGTGGTACGTACTGCTGTTCGCGTCTAACAAACATGTTCGATCTTCTCCACATTGTGGACTCTCACGCCGAGGTCTCGGGCGACAGTGCGCTCGAAGACCTCCATCATGAACACGAACAGAGATTTGGTCAACGCGGCGTCCCACCTACCCTTGGAAGATTCGTCCCGAACGAAGGCATGCTGGGCCTGCACTTCGAGGAACTAGCGGTATCATGAGCTAATGAGCTACCTGATCCGAGAGATGACGTACAGAGACAGGGACATTCATGTCCTCCAGTGTGGCGCGAATGAGGTCTCTGCCCTCGCGGGGGACATGCGTGTCCTATTGGGTGTCAGCTGTAAGCCCGATGGATAAGTGTCATTTCTATCCCTTACCTGTTTTCCGAAGATCATCTAGAGGCGCGTTTTTGAGCATCAAAGCCTCCATTTAGAGGAAAGGGCTTACCACCAGCTCGCCCTTGCCGGCAAGATCACCCTTGCGCACACGCACGAGGGTGTCGTCCTGCTTGCCTTTTCCGAGGGACGCGGAGTGTATGTCGGTGGCGAAGAAGCAGACCGAGGCGAGGACACGAGGATCAAACGCAGCCTACGGCGTGGCAACAACGAGTCACTCTGGGATATCAGTACAGGGTGCGGTAATGGAACGCACACGGAACGACTGGCGTGAAGGTCAGTCAGCGTGTATCCAAAGAGCTACGGGGGCAAGCGTGACGTACCAAGTGTCCACCGAGGCACATGCCGGTCGCTGTAATGGCACGCAATACCGGGCGATCAGCCGACAGTAATACGTACGAGGAGTTTCGGTGTAAGCTTACAGGCGATCCGGCCGTTGCAGTTCTTGAGCGAACATAAGAGGTTGATGGCGAGCTTGGCATCCTCGTCGTATGCAGCTACCTCTTTTTCGATCTACAAGATTCAGCCTGTGAGCGAGGCTAAGACGGCTGTGTTCACGCTATATCGTACCTTGTACTTGTTGCCCCTATCGGTACCTTGAAATTTTCAATCAGCATCATCTTATATCTAGGGTCAGCACGTGTAGAATTCACCTTCAACATCGTAGGGAAGAGGGTCCGGGCTCTCGAATTCGTGATAGGTCGAAGGGCACGCTGCAAGATCGAGTACGTCAATGGCACTGCGCTCGCGGTCATTTGCATGGTCACACACCTACTACGTATCCTTGACTCGCGATTTGGCCTGCGAATCGCTCAACGGGACCGGTGACCTGGTAAATCTCACTAGATGATGACACAGGGGTCGCCGTACTCGGTACGCGTGTATCTCATAACGTCGATAGTACGTACCTGAACACGACGACACCTGTCAAATATGTAAACAGTGAGCACACAACTCGTCACAGGGATCGATGGCCCTCAATCGCGTCTTCATACCTGGGAATTTGGCGTTGGGATAGCCTGCAACCGTCGGCGCTATCACGAAGATCCTGATAGGTCGACCATTGTCGAGTGCAGAGGGCACGTCGTGATAAGTCTTCGTGATTAACATCCTGACTCAATTTGCAGGCTACTTGTCTGAGGGTGCGGGGTGTAAGTACAGCGACAAGTCGTGCTATCATCGATCGACGATGGTCGGAATCTTTTAAAGCAGCGCGGGTGCCGCGCTTGCCGATTCGTGAATTGGTAGTACACTATGGGAAGCAGAATGTCGAAGAGCCCAGATGGCCTGTAGAGAAACAATGTACATCGGAACAAGGAACCGTGAGTAGGTGGACAAGTCACAAGACAGCCAGTGTTACGGGGACGACATGCCCAGAGACTCTCCTGTTCGTGTGTAAGGAGTTGTAGCCGTTGTAGCCTCCGAGAAATATTGTCCGAACGACGGCATCACAGGCGGAGTGCTGATATACCAGCTGTAGCTTGCGGCATGTCGTCCCTGCCCGTGTGAAGACATACCGGGGGAGGAATAGCCGTACTCTGAGCTGCTGACCACAGTCCTTGGCGTTTGCATTGGGCGAATGGCGGTAGCAGCGCTACTCGAGTACATGGAGCCTTCGCCAACAGCAACGAATCGTGGGGGCATAAGCTCCGAGTTAGGTGTACCCGTGTACATGATGCCTGACGGCGGTGTCGGCGCCACGACCAAGATGTCAGGTCCGGGGGGCGTGGCGTACTTTTCCGCATCGCGATTGTAGACGCCGCGTGGCGTATACCAGGGTATCTGGGGCTTGTTTGTGCCGTAGCCGCCTCGCCCGTCGCGCGCAGGAATATAGTCACTGACGACACGGGGATCTGACCACGGCAGTGCGATGATGGTGTTGATGAACACCTGAATACGACGAAGGTAGTACCCCCAAGTATCGCTAGGGGGAAGTGGAATGTCTGCCGACTCTGCCTTCGAATACTGAGAAGACAGGCCAGCCCCCGAGAATGTCGGGCTGCCCATAGCAAGAGGATGAGGTGAGCCAATATCGATGCTGCTCGATATCGGCGGAAATATAGGACGAGGAGGGGGGAGATTGCCATGCGGGTGAGGCGACATTTCGACGCTATACACGGACTGCTCAGGAATGTCCGAGAGCACTGTGGAGGCTAGACAATGGTTGCTTAGAACCGAATGGCGTGAGATGAGAGTATGCACACACCATAGTTATAACGAGACGAGTTCGCGCGCGACGTCGCCTCTGCCTCTGCTTCAGCATTATATTCTGAATAGAGAGACTCGCGGGAGTAGTGTTTCGTCATGGCCTGAGGAATACGACGAAGTCCACTGACAAAACCTCCTACGAAACCTCTGCTTCTCGGACTTGTGGCTTCGGTGGTGTAGTCGTCGCCGGTGGTGGTAGAGTCACCATGGTCAAGGTCTTCCCGCAAACGCGACGCATAGCCATCTACCGGATGCACAGGTTCTCCGTGGGATAGTTGGACAGGGATAACAGGTGGGTGCGCTGCAGGGGGGTTATGCCGGATAGTAGGGTCTGTTGGCCTCTCCTCGCTGGAACGAAGGGGTTTTGGAGAGGAGATCTGCAAAGTTGGGCTCGTAGCTTGGGGAGAGCGACCTCTATCCATGAGGCAAATGGCGATTTCTAGTTGTAAGAGTCGAGTGCAGGATGTAGATGAGTGAGGTTGGAATGAAATCGAACACGAGGCTGAAGTATGACAGAGACGCTGGACATTGATACTACCGATGGCGCCGAGCAGGTTTTCTCAAAAGAGAGGCAGCAATGAGGGAGAGATCTTTCTCTAGCAGAACGAAACATGGCCAGCACGATTCGTTGTCGAAGTCGGGACCCCAGTGTCGCGTTTTCTCTTGCAGGCGCGACATAAGCCTCCCGAACGCGAACAAGGTCAGAATTTTCCCCAAATGACGCGACACTAATTGAGCAGGAGCGACCGTCAAAGCTTCGAGTTGTGCTTGGGATCACAGTAAACTTGAGAGAGAGAGAGCATTTTAGCCGACGCCGTCGAGAGCAAGATCATAATTGGGCGCTTGGGTGCATAATGCGTGCCTGGACGAACGTGTGCGGGACCATCGACATTTGCATACGACACCTACCGCAGATGTTCATCCGTCTCTCTCCTCCCTCTTACCGTCATCACCACCACCTTTCGACGCGGTTCGCCAATAATAATGGCTGAAGCAAAAATCCGGCCCTATGTCAAGGGCGAGGCCGACGACAAAACGGCCCGCTTCTACATTGCCATGGCCAATATGGAGGGACTTGCAGTCGCAAATCGGAAAGGTACGTTGCAAGCAACACTCTATCGCTTTTACCTGGACTCTATCGCTTTTACGTGGACTAAAGAGTCATATAGTTTACTACAATCCGCTATTCCTCGCTCTCTGGGTCGGGCTCTCCTGCATGCTCATCCAATATTTCGACTGGTGGCCGCGCACGGAGCTGCCTTGGTGGTCATACCTCAGACCTATCCCAGCATTTGGCGCGTTCGCTGTCCCCTTAATGTTTGCCGCTGATTGGTACGTCCACCGCTCTACTGCCTGATATCGTTTCTCTGAATGCTTTTGGTCTCACAGGTTCAATCGTCCTGCATTCGAAACGCGAATGCAAGAGGTGCTTCGGCGACCGGACATTGCTGAGATAGAGAAGTACTACGCAAGGTCGCCGTCATCCGGATTCTGGATCCTCGAGTACGGTGATAGGTTCGTCGGACTCATCGCGCTGGACGCATCATTGGATTCCACTTCCGAAGAAACCCTCATCTCGTCCATCAAGTCGAACGAAGATCTCAAGAATTTGCGCAAGAAAGGCACGTCGAACATCGCTGTCGTCCGTCACTTCTACGTGCACGAGGAGTTCCGCCCTGCCTCTGCGCAAGACGACCTCCTCCAGTTTGCGGTCGATCACGCCTTCAAGTCCGATCCGAAGGTTATGAGCATCCGTGCTGTCGACTGCGCCATTGACTCGTGGGCCTCACAGGCATACCGCAAGCAAGGCTTTCTACTCGACAAGGTGTTGGGCACGATCGGGGTTCTGAACTGGTCGCTCAGATCTCGTGTCTTGGCGAGAGACCGCTGGGAGAAACTGAAGAAGGTGGAAACGAAGAAGGAGGGAACGAAAGCAGAAACGAAGAAGAACGAGTAAATGAAGCTCGGCGCAGCAGGTAATCACTTTTTACCCGAGAGGATTTTCTGCAATCTGACCTGCTTGGTACCTGTCCGGGCATCACACAGGCGCCCGTTAACATGAGGCCGCCACAAAATGGATTAGCGAGCGGGGAAGTCTTCGATACCTCTAATATTGGTTGACGAGGTACGAGAGATGCATACCATATTATTCAAGTTAATTCTATAATGTCCATGATGCTAAGAGCCACGTATCATATTTCTGAAGTTCTCTCTCAAGTCTACGCGATCCTCTGCCTTTATCATCCATTGGCTCGATGTGAGATCTTCCTTCAGGGGACAGCGGCGTTGCGCGGGGCCTGCGACAGTTTGTCCGTCCGCTGCTCCTCGCCGTGAACGCCCTCGCAGATCTCACAGTAGTGCCGCGGAAGTGACGTCTACCCGGGCCTGGAGCCCGTGTACTTTATATACCGGCGCTCGCTCAGGTACCCTTCGGCATGCGCTCTCACATCTCTTCAGGCTCTTGGTGCCCCCGACGCTCGCAGTCATCTATTGCCTACGCCCATGCCTGCGGCCGTGGTCCATGGTAGCGTCTTCGTCGTGACGTCCAGAGGCCGCCTCTCGGATAGGAGGCGGAAGCGTCATGAGAGCGGACGCCGTGCGAAGGGAGAAGAGCGGAGTCATTCGCGGGCGGCGGGGGCGCACAGTGCGCTGGAGACTATCTGCGCGAGCAGCGGGGTGTGTAATGATATGCCTCAGTAGAGGTCGTTGTCGCTGACCGCGTACATGGGCTACTGCTTTACAGATCATGTGCGCTTTGACGAAGAAGCATAGACATCTGTGGGTCCAGGACCGGCCCCGCAGAGGCGCATTGACGGTGGTCAAGCCTAATGTCATACGCACAGACCTCGTTGTCGCACCAGATGGCGGTTTGCGAGTCGCTGGCATCTGGACCCGCATACGCACCTCCGCGATACCCCTTAGCGGGTCAAGCAGTCACAAGCAACGGCGGCGAAGGACTCGCGCAATCGTCGGTCATAACACACGTCAGAGAGCGAGGTCTCGGTCTCCGTCGATAGAGCCCGCTCTCGTCGAGGATTTGCGCGAAACCATGGAGAAGTTGTCCTTAGGGCCGACGGAAGTTGTGCATGACACGGATGACAGATATCTGTGGTTTGGGCCGTGCATGGAGGAGCTCTGCGCTTTGATGGCACGCCTCTCGCTGGAGGATCCAGCGGGTAGGCATGATACAGTAAGTAATGACTCAGACGATAATAACGTTATTGTATCTCAGCTTCCTATGGTCTCCGTATACGACGTGGAGTCGTCAATTCTTCGAAAGATCACCGTCGAGTAAGTCAATTGCCGTGATCTTCGTCACCGCACTTACCGATATATTGCCCGCAGGCCGACGACGTCAACAGTCTCTCATATGAACGAGAAAACCAACCGTCTACGCACAATACGTGCGGATGCACTCAGCTCACCCCTCTCGTCGCCTCCATCCGCGCCACACTCTCCGGTCAATATCCCACCACAGTGCGACACTCCGCTTCACATCCCGTGGTCCGAGCTGGGTATTACGTTCGCGCCGTCTAGTTCATACATGGACAGCCTGCTGCCCCGCCTCCGCCTCGTGCACGTCCCAGTCGTCACCTCCACGTGGGCCCCCGCGTTCAGCGATCTCAGGCTCTAGTTCACCTCTCATCACATCTCCATTACCCCGCGCAGCCTCCAGCTGGAAAATATATTATCTCTGACTAGGATCGATCGAAGGGAGGTCGTGTTTGATCCGTCAAGGGGTCAACAAGTATGTTACTATAGCAGTATTGAATCTATGATCATTATGCATCTCCGAATACGATATTGCGCACGCCACATCGTCGACGATCGTGCAGCAGCCATCGCCAGAAACGTTGTTCTATTGAGGTTCCAGGACTATTTGTACAGCACTGGCCTGTCACGATACTGCTACAAGATCTTTTACCATGTGAAGTACAGCATGGGGATGGAGAGGTATAGCGATACAAACGATGCAACTGATCATTCGCCAAGGTATGGAACTACCGCTATAAGAACATTCGGCTGTCGGTGATTTTTAACGCGACAGGCCGGCGACTCGTTACTCGTGGATACAACAGATGATGATGAAGGACAGTTACAAAGCTTGCAGCGTGGGTACCAGTGCGTGACGGTGATGCGAGAGACGAAGAAAACGAGAGACGGAAGCAAGAGCAAACACCAAAAGAAAATAAAAAGTACATCTAAGCAGTTTACTTCTTCTTGGTAGCCTTCTCCGCGGACTTCGTGACTGTAAAAAAGATCGTATATCAACACAGCACATACAACGAATGTTAGTGAGAACTAACCCTTGCCACCTGCGGCCTTGTCGGTCTTGTCGACGGACTTGATGACGCCGACGGCGACGGTCTGCCTCATGTCACGGACGGCGAAACGTCCGAGCGGTGGGTAGGTGTTGTACTCCTCGACACACATGGGCTTGCTGGGGACGAGCTTGGCAATGCATGCATCACCAGACTTGACGAACTTGGGCGCCGCCTCGATCGACTTGCCGGTACGACGATCGATCTTCTCGATGAGCTCGGCGAACTTGCAGGCAATGTGGGCAGTGTGGCAATCGAGGACGGGGGCGTAGCCGGCACCGATCTGACCAGGGTGGTTCAGGATAATGACCTGAGCGTTGAAGGACGCGGCCTCCTTGGCGGGGTCGTTCTTCGAGTCGGAAGCGACGTTGCCACGGCGGATATCCTTAACGGACACGTTCCTGAAAATACGATTGGTATACGACGCAGCGAAAGACGAAGAGGCACTCACTTGACGTTGAAGCCGACGTTGTCACCGGGGAGACCCTGCTCGAGCTGCTCGTGATGCATCTCGACGGACTTGACTTCAGTGGTCACACCGACGGGGGCGAAGGTGACGACCATGCCGGCCTTGATGATACCAGTCTCAACACGACCGACGGGCACCGTGCCGATACCGCCAATCTTGTAGACATCCTGGAGGGGGAGACGGAGGGGCTTGTCGGAGGGACGCGCTGGCGGCTCGATGGCATCGATGGCATCGAGCAGCGTCTTGCCCTTAACAACACCCGCCTTGGTCTCCCTGGTCCAACCCTTGTACCAGGTCATGCTAAGAATGGAGGATCAGGACGAGAAAATCGCGGAATAAAGCGCATATACTCACTTGGCAGACTCCTCCAACATGTTGTCGCCGTGCCAGCCCGAGATGGGCACGAACGCGACGGACTTGGGGTTGTAACCGACCTTCTTGATGAAGGTGGACGTCTCCTTAACGATTTCGTTGAAGCGGTCCTCGCTCCACTGCAGAGATCGTCAGCGACTGATCGACGGAACACGACAAAGAGGCCCTTACCTTGGTGGTGTCCATCTTGTTGATGGCGACGATGAGCTGCCTGACACCGAGGGTGAAGGCAAGCAGAGCGTGCTCGCGAGTCTGACCGTCCTTGGAGATACCGGCCTCGAACTCACCAGTGCCGGCGGCGATGATGAGGATGGCGCAGTCGGCCTGCGAGGTACCAGTGATCATGTTCTTGATGAAGTCACGATGTCCGGGAGCGTCGATGACCTGTGATCGATGGTCAATCGATGGCGCGAAAGCGGAGCAGAGACGCGAGTACTCACAGTGACCATGAACTTGGGGGTCTCGAACTTCCAGAGAGCGATATCGATGGTGATACCACGCTCACGCTCGGCTTTCAGCTTGTCGAGCACCCAGGCTACACGAAAGAAACGATTAATTGACGCGTCAAGCAAGCGAGATGGGCGCTACACACCATACTTGAAGGAACCCTTTCCGAGCTCAGCAGCCTCCTTCTCGAACTTCTCGATAGTACGCTTGTCGATACCACCGCACTTGTAGATGAGATGTCCAGTAGTGGTGGACTTGCCGGAATCGACGTGTCCGATGACTGGGGATGGGGATGAGGATTGATCTGCGGACGACTGATAAGGCTGTACACACCGACGACGTTAACGTGGGTCTTCTCCTTTCCCATTTTGAGTACTGCAGGTCAGGATCGTCAGTCGACCGCTTAGAGGGGACGTGAAGAGGGCAGAGCGAAGGCAAAGCACGAGAGTAAAAGTGTGAACGGGCGCTTTGAAACTTTTTCACTTTTCACGCGCAGACACGATCTCGGCGAACTTATGGCCCTGTGGCCGGGTTGGCTGGGGAGAAAGGGACGAAAAGCAGGGAAAACAAAGCGAGCGAGACTTACGAGGCAAGCGTAAAGAAAGTGTGAAGAGGGAAGTGGCGGAGAGACGGTGGCAGATGAAGGTAAAGAAGAAACAGCGAGGGTTGAGGGTGTCTCGGCTTATGTACCTTTTCGGATACCCAGGAAATTTTACCAATCGATAGATCACAGATTGCACAGTCACGACCAGCTCCGGCCGCCCACGGAAAGCGCCGAACCAACCACCGAACCGCAAACACATGACACATTTCCTCTTTCGGTCCCACTCTCGTGCCCAATCTCCCCGCGTTTGCACCCATATCCGGGCCCAATCTCTGTGTGAACCTGCGCGAACAATAATTCGTGAATTACTACGCTGGTAAATACATGCCTTCTTGTCTCTTGGGTTACTGTTACTCGTAGTCTACAATAGATATATGTTGCTGACAGACCGATGATGGGGATTGATGGACCATGCAATTAAGAACCTCGCAAGCAATCGCGGGTACAAGGAACGCAGATGCGATGAGATAACATCGAGGACGCAGGACTTGGGGATACAGATTTGAGCGAGGTGCGATAGAGTCGACGTGTAAGGAAGGCGGACAGATGGACGGCCCAGATAGCGGAGAACGAGGCTGCAGCACGCGCAGGCTTCCAGACGTGCCATCAGAGCAAGCCACCTATATCAGATCACCCGGTCAGTCCAACGCCTTCGTACAATCGATTGTGGGGGCATACCGAGAAACAACGAGTGCGTATTGACTGACGCTTAGATACGCGCTCACTCCTCCGCACCCCACCCGGGCCTCCCGCACAAGAACCGGCACTGCAGGATCTTCTCGAATGTCGGTCGTGCGCTGACCTCGAGCTGCAGGCAGGCCTTGACCATCGCAGCAGCATCTGCAAGCGCGCCGCCGCCGTCTTCTTCCTCGCCTTCCTTCTCCTTGCCATCACTGCAGCGTTCGTCCAGGGACATCGCCGCGTTTGAGAAAGGAGACTCCAGGCCTTCCTGTGCTTCCGCCGCCGTGGTGAACGGACATTCGCCGACCAGCATCACGTACGCCACGACACCGAAAGCCCACACGTCCTGTTCCTTGCCCTGGTACCGCTCACCACGCAGTATCTCAGGACCGGCGTAATCGAGACTAGTACGCAATTGAGAACCCGCGCAGATGGTATAAATGTCTTGATCACTCACGTGCCGCTGAACGTGTCCCATCCTCCTTTCTTCACTAAACCAGAACTACCGAAGTCTATCAACACGCATTTGCCAGCAGGTCCGAGAACCACGTTTTCATCTTTTATGTCACGGTGCACTACAGACAGAATCAGCCACCATCCCGGCGGCAGACAGAGTTCACTCACCGATGCCTTTCGAATGTAAAAAACACAAGGCATCTGCAATTTGACCGAGGTAACTTCTGATCGCGCTCGGCGGCAATCCGTGAGGATAGTTTTCGACCAAGTCGAAGAGATCGGATGGCGGCGGCGGTTCGTTCGGAATGGGTTCCGGGGTCGTAGACGGAAGGACAAGATAATAATAGTGGTTGTCCTCAAAAAAGTCCAGAAGAGGGCAGATGTTTGGATGTCCGTTTACGACTTGACCCTCCACCCAAAAGCTATCGGGTTCTGTGCTGAACCGCGAAGGATCCCATGGACGGCGGGGTGGCAGCACGTATGCCGTGGAAGATATGGCAGACATGACGTAGATCTCTATTGGAATAGTCCCGTACTTTGGATGTCTCTTCCAGCAGTCGGCCAAGATGCGCGACTTGATGATCTGTTTTATAACGAGTGGTGGCTGCAGAACGAAAAAATCAGCCCGCGGTTTCAGTGTAATTTGATACGTGCAACGCACTCCTAGGGTACCATCATCCCGCATTTCCCTTGCCCTTTTCACCAGTCCATACGCGCCGCGTCCTATCTCTTTCTCGATGACGAACTCGGAGATACTTCGCTCAGTTACAAGTGGCGTCTTGTCGACACCAGGGGTAGGGGGACCCGAACTGGAAGCGGCACTCAAGAAGCTGGCCGCGCTGTTCGCTCGGACAAGCTTCTGCGGGCCAATTGGAGGTGGTGATGGGGGTTCTGCAGGGATGATTGAGACGCGCCCCGCGATTAGCGAGACGCGCTGCTGAGAATTACGACGGCGGGGCCGTGGTGAATTAGGGACATGGGGCGACGATGGAGATCTAATAAGAGGCGAGCGAGTCGAACCTATAGAACTGGAGACACTGGCAGGGGACAATGGGCGAGGGGAAGAACATCGCGACTGGACAGGGGAGCGACTGAGAGGCCCCGAGGCAAAACTGCCCGAGACGAATGGCGGAGCGGGGGCAACCAGCGCGGTGATGACTGGCGGTGACCCCACCGCGGGAGCTCGAGGTATCGAAGGGGCTGAGGACCAGGCCGAGCGAGTTTTCTGCAGCTGGGTGGGAGCCGCAGAGCTGGATCCGTGAGTCTCTACGTGTGGCTTCGAGTCCCGCTCCCAGTCGTCCCACTCTTCGTTTTCCTTTTCTTCGTCGTGTTTCTTCCAATTGAAGCCTCGCCCTATAGAGGTGACGCCCCAGCTGTTGCCGACACTGGCGGCGCGGTAGAGTTTGTTTGCTGCGGGAGGGGCGGTCCAGTCGTCGTCGTCGAAAGTGAGGTCAACCGTGGTCGCGGCAGAGAGCATAGCTCGAAGAACGGTGATGCCGTTCTTGTCGATGAGGATACGGCGAGAGAGACGGTTCGGAGAAAGAGAGGCGGGAGGAGCACTGCGAGAGCGAGTTGGCTGAGAGCGTAAAGTTGTCCGAGTCTTACCCCGGTGCTGCTGCACCTGCGTCCGTGAGTCACCTGACTTTTCACGGCTTTGACGGCATCTACTGTGGGCGAACCAGAGATAGTCCTCCTCGGGCTCCGAATCAGATGCGGACAGATTGAGTATGTCGAGGTCGATCTCGTCCACTGTCATTGCAGAGGCAGAGACAAGAGCGATGTGGACTGAAGCAGATAGTAGGACTCAGGGGAGAGTGACAAGCCCGAGCTCTTCCTTCGGCTGTGTGCGCTAGACGACCACTCGTTATCTACTCCTTCCAGATCTCCTCAACCGGGGCCCCGCACTTTTTCCAGCGTTTGAGAGCAAGCCCGTACGCGCTCAGACCTGCGCGGACCCTCGCCAACGTCCACCTCGACCGTGGCCGCGCCCGACGCCAGCGAACGTCCCCGCTACCCTCTTCGCAGCCCGTCGCAGCCATGGGTAAACGTCTGACACATCCACGTCTGCGCGCCCCGGCTCGAGACCGCCCCGCTCATATTCTTGGCCACCTGACGCGTAGCTTTCCCAAGAGTGTCCGTTCGGGCCAGTCATTTCCAGCCATATCGATGAGGACGGGATTCGACATCACGGGCGATGGCACGCTCGTGCCGTGCCAACCGAGTCCATCATACGAGAGCCGCTATGGCAATGAGGGCGATGAGCTGTACATCTTCGCTTGGGTGGCGGCGTGAAACCATTCGGTCAAAGTTCGAGAACAAAATCGGTACAGGTTTTATTTGGACGAATTTTAATTGAGGGCCAATTTTAATTCGCGGCTCGGCACGCGGCCAAACGCCGGATAATATTGGGACTCCCCGGGGTCCGGCCGTCGGCATCCCCCAGGCGGACGGTCTAGCGCACGCTCTCATCGCACTCGACGCCGCCCTCAACGCCCCCAAAATCGTGAGTATACCGTTTTGCTGCTCTTAGAACGAACCTACGCTCCTCTGCGAGTCGAACGCTACCCGGATGTCCCAAAACTATGGCGGGAGGCGGCTGGATGGATCCGACGTGAAACGGATGCACCGTACCTGATTTGCTGCAGGATACCGATTTTGCACTCGACCACGCCATCTCTCTCGTTCTTGCTGGGTTTGCGTACAGGAACTTATTCTTCGCCATTCTACAGTCCGCCATGGTCAAGATCCCCATCGTCAAGAAGCATACCAAGCGGTTCAAGTCAGTCGCGCGCCGGAGTTGTCAGAGGTCACATCGCTGACCAACATTGTCTTTTTCGCAGCCGTCACCAGTCTGACCGGTTCAAGACTGTTAAGCCGTCATGGCGGAAACCGAAGGGTATCGATAACAGGGTGCGCCGCCGCTTCAAAGGCCAGGCTGCTATGCCCAAGGTACGTCCGGATGCACCGTCTCGTTTCGCACTCGCTCATCCGTGGTCGCTTCGACTTTAGATCGGTTACGGCAGCAACAAGAAGGTCAGTGTCCCGTGCAGAAACGATTAACGCGTCCATTGAGCTAATTTCCGAAACAGACCCGCCACCTTCTGCCCAACGGTCTCAAGAAGTTCTTGGTTAGCAATGTGAGGGAACTCGACCTCCTCCTCATGCACAACAAAAGCTTCGCCGCGGAGATTGCACACAACGTCAGCAGCCGCAACCGCATTGTACTTCTCGAGAGGTGCGTCCGTGCCGCATACTTTTTTATGACTCGTCTAACGTGTCGCGTCGCATCCACAGGGCAAAGGTTCTCGGCGTGAAGGTAACGAACGCTGCGGCTCGTCTGCGGTCAGAGGAGTAAAGGGGTCTCGCTGTCGTCTTGTCTCTATTGCTCTCTTTGCATTCCATGTATCCATCATCGCACATGCCGCACATAATCGTATGCGCTATGCCTGAGGCACCTCTGCCGCGTGTGACCAGTGCCTTCTGTCGTGTTTCCGCATCTGTATGTCGAGGATATTTTCTCCGTCTCGCGCCGCCCACGTTCCCCAGGCCATCAGTGACGCAGTGAGGCTTACGATGCCATCGATGCTCGATCGGTCCTTGGAGGTCCATCGCCTCTCTCGACATACCCTCATCACCGTCCCCCAGTTTCATTATGTCCGCAAGGTGAACGCGACAAGTATCAGCGCATGTGAGATGCTCACGATCCTGGCAGACGAGCGACGCATGCAGATTCGTGGTACTCAGGCGACGGTGCGTCAAGCGACCAGGCTTTGTCCGCGGTGTCTCACGCATCGTGCTAACAGCGCAGGAGCTGTCCGCCGAACTGGACAGGAACCTCAGCGCGGTCGAGTCGTCTGACGAGTTCGCGCCTCCGATCGCCAAATGCAAGGCAATCATCGCGCCGTACGTCTCACGATAGGCTTCTGCGAGAACCATATCATATTGAGCGTTCCTTCAGACATGCAGGGTACGCTTACTCTGGGCCTGCTGCAGCGTGGGCGTACAAGAGCATCGACACCACCGGCATGTACGTCCTGCAAATTTTCCTCGTCGTTGATTGCTCAGCGGTCTTTCTAGTAAACGAGTCTTCGTCCTGGGCCCGTCTCACCATGTCTATCTCGACGGCTGTGCGCTTTCGAGCTGCACAAGCTACGATACACCACTAGGCTCGTTGCCGTTAGACCTAGAAAGTGAGTTTGATAGGCCTCATATATCATTCGGTGCTGATTCTTTCTGTCCAGCGATCGCGGAGCTAAGGCAGACGGGACAATTCGACGACATGAACCTGCAGACCGATGAAGACGAACACAGTCTCGAGATGCATTTACCATATATTCGCAAAGTTTTCGAGGGGTACGCACGCCGCCTGTCAGTCGATATTGCGGCACTCATCTGTGTATAGGAAGAATATCTCCATTGTGCCCATCATGGTTGGAGCAATAAACAAGCAGAAGGAGGAAGAGTTCGGTGACCTGATCTCACCATACCTCGCGCGAGACGACACGTTCTGTGTCGTGTCGAGTGACTTCTGCCATTGGTACGCGCTCCACTGCTTCTGAGAAAATTCAGCTAACATTGGCCGCGTAGGGGAACAAGATTCCAGTACACATTTTACTACCCCAGGCCACCCCCCAGTTCCAAGCCCGCCATCCGCCTGTCTCGCGCTCACACCGTCGACCTCTCGGAGCACCCGATCCACGCCTCCATCAGCGCGCTGGACCACGAAGCGATGGAGCTGCTCACGATGCCTCCGAACAACGCGAAACTCGCGCACCACATCTTCGCCGAGTACCTGACACGGACGAAGAACACGATATGCGGGCGGCACCCGATCGGCGTGCTGCTGGGCGCGTTGGTCGCGCTCGAGCAGGAGGGGCGGGTGCCGAGCCTCCATTGGGTCCGCTACGAGCAAAGCAGCGCCTGCAAGAACATCAACGACTCGAGCGTGAGCTACGCGAGCGCATACGTCGTGTTCTGATTCCTCGGACGCGAGATTATATGCATATGTCATCATGATCACGACGGACAAACATACGCAGCGCGTACAATTACGAGTGTAACAATACAATATTGGCGACAGTGTACCTCTATAATCTATGGTGTCTACGTCAGCGTCGGTCCTGGATCCAAGCATCTCTCTTGATGTCCGGTCGGTTCTAGTCTAGCTTACATGCGCGCAGAAATATCCGGCGAAAGAGCCAGTTGAAGACCAACGGGACCGGGCTCCTCCAGCTCCGTCCCTGGTTGACCAGGGTCTTCGATGACCTGTACGCGTGCCGTTCAGCAATGACTATCATGGTGGCGCAAATACTATCACTGACCTTGCCGTCTGCAATGACAACGTCCTCGAACCCCCACGTCCGCGTCGCGCCCTCCTTCATATGACTTCCGTCGCCGATCTTCAAGGGCACCCACCCACCTGCAATACTCTGCGCGTCGTCCTTGCGCTTCCACTCGCTCAGCGAGCAGCAGCCGATGCGCATGGGCAGCGCGCGGTCGCCGAGCAGCGAGTGGTTCAGCGCGATGATCGTCGCGGCGTGGCTCACGAGCAGGATGCGGCGGTGCGCGCCGCCGAAGCGCCGCTCGATCTCGGGGACGAGGGCCTCGAGCAGGCCGCTCGTGCGGTCGTGCACCTCCGGGATCTCCTCGCCCAGCTGTGGCGGGTACCAGATCGAGTCCCAGGACGGGTCGATCTCGGGGAACCACTCGCGCAGGGCGGTCGCGGTGAACGGCCGTGGGTGCAGGCCCGAGCCTGGCTTGACGGGCGAGTACCACTCGGAGAGTCCTAAGATGCAATGCAAGCAAAGCAATGTGGCGCGTGCTTCAGAACGGCAGATGAGGATTAACGGTGCGCGCGTAACTCATACCATGTTCCGCATATATTGGGAGCTTCAGTGCGTGGGAGACGGGCTTGGATGTCTGCAAGCATCGGACTGTGTAGGACATTGGAATGCCTTCAGCCACAGAGTAAAGCGGGGAACGTCTAGACGGATGAACGCACAGTAGGGTGAAGAGAATATCAAAGTCGGCCGATCTTCCTCCGGCATGGAGAGGAAGTAATCCGCCAGCTCTTGAGCTTGCGTGTGGCCGAAGGCAGCGAGGGGTGGGTCGCGAGCCAGTCCTAGGTATTCAACCCATGAGCCTCGTCCTTGATGCATTATGCAACAAGCTCACCGGTCTCGCTCTTCCTGTACATAGTCATTAGCTAGTGCTTCTACTTCCCGTGGCAAGACTACTCACCAAACGCTTGTGACCCAATTCATGCGGTATCCTGAAAGTGACTCCGAGATCAATACCGTGCGTCGAGGAGAGCATCTATGCGAAGTCTGGACTTACCATGCCTCGCGATATAGATGGTTTCGATCATTACTGCGTTGCGCGTAAAACTTGTCAGGAATGTGTGGAAATATGGTATCGTCCGCCGCTTGGAGGTCCTGATGTTTATATACTTCGCGTCCACCTGCAGTGCTCGCGTTCTGGCCGTCGTTTGTGCAGCGACGGACGAAGGGGCCGAGTGATTTCCAGAAAAATTGCAAGTTTTGCCGCACGTGTGTTGCACGCGGCCGGCGGCGAAAAGACCGTCGAACGCCATATGCAGAGGAGCGAGCTCAAGACTTTTTGGTGCATAAACTCATATGTCATAGCCTGCTGTGGACGGACATGGATGCAGTATCATTATAGCAGAAGATCGAGCATGAGAGACGAAGTGGACATCAGAGACGGGCAAGAAAACAACAGAGGGACGGAACGAGGACCGCAGAAATATATGCAACCAGACACGTTCGGGGACTAATACATGCACGAATGAATGCCGGGGAAGATATCATCGTTGCGAATGTTTATTGGGTTGGGCTGCGTGGGCAGCGGGAGTGGGGATGATTGTTGTGTTTAGGCGAGGGAGGGGAACGCGGTTTGATCGTCGACGTTCAGCGCGGGGCCTGCGCTGGTACCGTTTGTGCCCCGACCCCTTCCGCCGCGTCCACCGCGACCTCCGCGTGGGGGCCTGTCGCCGCGGTCACCACCGCGACCACCACGGCCACCCCTCGCGGGACGCTCGAAGCGAGCGTCGATCTCAAGGAAGACCTTCTCCTTCTTCTCAGCACGGGTCTTGGGCGCGTTCTTGGTCTGCAACACATAAGTATTAGTACAAGCGAAGGACTGCGAATAAGCATAGCGTACCTTGCCGACGAAGTACGCGGCCTCGTCTTCGTCCTTCTTGCTGACAACGACGGCGTCTTTCCAGATGCTGTCGTCGCCCTCGTTGGCTTTGCGCGTCTCCAGCTTTGGGACGATGTCCAACGCCTTCTGTTGCTTGAGGTACTCCTCGAGCGTGACGGTGTTGTCCTCCTCCTCAGGCTCGCGCTCGCGACGCGAGCGGCCCTCGTGCTTCTCGCCATCGGCGGCGGCGGCCTCTCCCGCAGCAGCGGGGGTGGGCTCGGTAATTGCCCAAGCGTCCGCAGCGACCTCGATGGTGGCACCCCACTCACCGCCGGCGGCGGCAGCAGGGGTCTCGGTGGTGATACCCCAGTCCCCAGCGGGGCTACCGGCCTCGTTTTGGGCGTCGGTCTCAGCTGCAGCCTCAGCCTTCAGCTCAGAGTTGCCCTCGTCGCCGCCCCAACCCTGATGAAGCTTCTTCTCAGAGTCGCTGAAAGAGCACAAAGTTGAGAAAAAATGGTGCACGACAAGATCGAACGACACGCACGTTTTTCCGGTAGCACTATGCCTGTCGAAGGTACGGCCGCCCCGTCCACCCCGTCCGCGGTCACCGCGACCCCTGCCCCGACCACGGCCACGACCCTCGCCGTCGGCTATTTGCACCAAGCGCGGGGAAAAGAAGAAGTGAAACGGTAAGAGGGGTCCGTGGCCACAAAGGATTATGGGGACTCACAGCGCTTTCTGGGTTCTCCAGCGGCATCCTCAGTCGCCTCACCGTTCTGGCCTTCACGGGGGGCAGTGGTCTTGCCGCCGCGCGAGTAGTAACGACCACCGCGCGAGGCAGGACCGCCGCGTGCCCTCTGGGTACCGCGAGATGCAGCGGGAGCAGGAGTATCCTCCTTGGCAGTCGCAGCGGGAGCCGAGGGAGTCGACGAGTCTTCATCTACAGAAAGCGTGACGGATTAGACGTGAATGATGGCGTACGAGCGTGCATGGAGTGAGGAGAAAAGAGTATGTTTTAGATCCAAGAACAAGGGTTATAGGGACAAAGTACTGACCGCCGAGGAGGGCAAAGGGGTTTCTGCTGGCCACCGACATGTTTGCGGGGCCCTTTTTTGAGTCCAATCAGCGGGATATGTACTCTGTTGTTGCTTGAGCTGGTGAGCAAACGGGTCGAGCGCTGGCACAAATCGTCCTCTCACCACACTCAAAGTCTGCAATCCGGCCTCACAAGGACCCCGGACCGCGATCCGGGGTCCTGCTCAAGCCACCCTCCAGACCCGCTGTACAGTTTTGGCCCACCCTATAAATACAGGCAAATGGCGCAGCGAACCCCAACGCAAAACACAGGTGCGTGCTCGCCGTCTCGCACAGCGATCAGAGGCATAAATATTGACATTGCATTTTATTTTCTAGCCTTCAAAAGCATCTCGACGATGATCTACCCGCCTGCTTGCAGGACTGGCGCGGATCGAGGACCTTGAGACCGTCATAATGGGCTGGAGATCGAGAAGACACTAGTCGGAATGATGAGACTTGGGTGCGGTGCGCTTGTGCTTAGTTGATGGGGCTGTATAGTCTCAGCAGTGTGCTCTTCGTGGCTGCTGTGTGAGTAGCGTCGCAATGTCTCGCTGTACATTCATGTCCGTTTAAATGCATTGTTATGTCGACAAGCATGCCGTGCGCGCTCTCGCTTGACTGGTTCTGTCTGAGGCGTGTTCTGCTCGCGGTACCTGGCGGTGGCTTGGAGGATGTTTTTTAGGGCGAGAAGATGCGCAGGTTAACGAGAGTGATGATCCGCAGCGACGGGAACCGCGAGATTCCTTGTTCCCGTGAAGAGACGACCTGTTTCGTGCAGCGTCCCTGGCGCATGCCTGCGCACGCGTATGCGCATGTCTTCCCCGTGATGAAAGAATCGAGTTGGGAATCGAGTTCAAATGCTTACAGACGACGTCGTGGATCGATAGCGCGAGAGTTACAGGACAGGGAGGTTGGCGCAGAGGCCCGTATGACAGGCGAGTGACCGCGACCTGACCTTGTGCCTCGTCCCTTTGTTTCTTCTTCCTCCATCCCACCACAAAGGCCACCGACGACGACGACAATCCAACGTTCCAGCGACCAGCCATGGCCTCTCGCCGCCTCACCATCTCCTCCCTGCTGTGCGACGACGACTCGGCAGACTCGCCGCTCGCTGGCCCCTCGACCGCGCCTCCTATCCTCAGCTCCAGAGACGCAGTTGCGGATCCATATGCCTACAGCAATAACCCCTACCATATCGACCAGGCTGCACCGTACGCTCGTGAGCTCGACACCTTCCCCGCCGTACCTCTGTCACTGCAGCCAAGTGCGTCGACCCTGAGCCGACACAGTCCGTCGCCTATTCTCCAGCCCGATCACAGTCCGTCAATACCACCCTCCATCTCTCGCAGGAGCTTCAAGGAGATCGCTTTCGACGATTACCGCGATAGCCCATCGTCGTATTCTAAGCCTGCCGGGAACGTTGCTGATCATAACGCCCGACATCGCACTCAAGGTCTCGACTCGGTTGTCCACTACCCCCACTCTCGAACAGCCATCGAATCCTTGGTGCACAGACAGCAGGATTACTCCCCTCAGCATACTGGCTACCACTCCTCTTCTGAGTCGCCTTTTGTGCAGCCCAGTCGTACAAGCGCGTACTACGCTCCTCAACAAGACCCTCAGCCATCAAAGCGGTACAGCCGCTCCCCAACTCATTCCCCTGTGGCTTCGTTCTCATCTTCGTACCGTCACCCCACGCAGTCGCCTTTACTCGCAGCGACCTCCACTGCGTTTTATTCGCAGCCTTACAGCGGACATTACCACCCGTCGCACTCGCCCGCGCCCACTTTGTCACCGACGTTGCCAGCGTCGTTCGCGGCCACCACGGACACAGTATACGCGCGACACTCCCCCCTGGCAGACACCCACTACTCGCCGTCCCTCGCCAAGCCCACGCTTTCCGCCCTGTTGACGCACTCCCCCGTCGTCGCACGCGCGTCTGCGTCGTCGCTGCCGCATATACTCAACTCGCCCGTGATGTCGCGGGGACAGGGGATGGACTTCAGTGCGGGCCCGAGCTCAGCGACACCGGGAATGGAAGCGTTGGAGGCCTTGGCGGAGCTGGCCACGCGGGAGCGGACGAGGGCGCAGGGGCCGACCGACGACGAGAGCGTGGCGCCCGTCAAGTCGAACACGACCTCGCGGCAGAGCCCGGTCGTCGAGCGTGCAGCTTTCGAGAAGGAGCAGGACATGGCGTTACTCGCGGCGACTCGCTTCGTTCGGATGAGCCCTGTCGCGGAACGCGCCCCCAGCACACGTCCCAGCCCGGTCGTCGAGCGTGTCGTGAGCGCGCACGTCAGTCCGATAGTCGACCGGGCAAGCCACAGTGCCCATACCAGCCCTGTGCTCGATTACGAGAGTCGTGCAGTGCGGTTGACTCCTTTCCAAGACCAAGCAACTCCAATGGACGTGGACAGAGTGGACGAACATTTGAGTGCCGTGCCGGAACGCGCCTTCGGCCAGACGGAAGTCAATACCGTGGGGCTAAACGGGCCAGCCGTGTTTGTGCCATCTCCTCCACCGCAGATGGCCAAATCTCCTTCTCATTCGTCTGGCGGTGTTTCGCCTGGCCTTCACTCCGAACCACCTCGCGCCCCGGAGGAACCCCCCGCGAAACGACGACGTAGTGGCTCACCAACCTTCCCCTCCATCTCTGAAGCTCCTAGCATTGACACTACTGACACCGCGTCTACTCAGCTCGAGATGAAAATCGAGAGAGCTGAGCCAGTTGGCCAAATTGTACCTGTTGTCGAAAAGGCGCCGACGCCCCCCGCGTCGACTCGTTCCCCTCCACGCGCTGCGTCACCTCGAGAGCAACTCGCCATTGAGCCTCTCCAGAGCATCCCGCCAGTGACCGCCAAGCTCGAGATGGTGGATGAACCTGCTGTAACTAAGCTGGCGCCGCCAGCAAGGAAGAGAAAGACGAAGGAGAAGACGGAGGGCAAGAAACGTGCTGCGAAGTCTGCGGACAAGGAATCTAAAATTTCGCCAGTCGCAGATAAACCCCATCGTGAGCATAAGCCTCATTCAGAGAAGCCGCACCAGGAGAAATTGCACCAGGAGGACGTGCAGGAAGAGGATGCGCACGAGTGGCTTTTGGAGCACTATGGGTCGTCCCCTCCAGTACACGCAGCTGAGCCGCGCTCGCACGACCAGCCCACATCATCGGATTCCACGTCTCGTACAAGTCATAAGCACGAAATCGAGCATCAGGCCGCTCCCCCTCGCAACAAGCCTTCGCACGCGTCAAAACAGAAGCCAAAGGAGATGCATGGCCGGACGCGGACTCCGACCCCCCTGGCCCTTCTAGAGGAAGAGTTGGACGGCACAGAGGCCCCTGTGGTGAAAGACCACATCCCTGCGCATTCGTCGCACCACCACCGAACGGCCCCCGACATGGACATCGACTCCGAGCTCGACTTAGCCGCGAACACATACACGCGACACGAAGACGGCGCTGACATGGACGTCGATGCCGAGTTGCTGAGCCTTTTGGACGAGCAACCCCATACGTCACGGCAGCCCCATATTATCCCTGCCGTTGCCGTCCCCTCCCTGGAGCAGATTCAGGTGCCCAGACGGTCGGCTACGCCTGCGAAATTGGCGCCAGCCACTCATGATGAGGAGCGAGACCGGGCGTCCATGCCGCCCCCAGCCACCATCACTGCCCACACATCAAAGAAGGCTGGGGACACTGGTGCCGCGGCGGCCTCGAAAAAGAAGGAGGCCGCGTCGAAGGTGAGTTCATATCCTTTGGGTGTAAGAGTTCTATTGATTGTTCGTAGGCTGCAACTAAGAAGGCCCCAGCGAAGCCCAAAGCGAAGCCAAAGCCAAAGCCTAAGGCTGCGAAGAAAGATGGCAGTGCGACGCCCACGCCGACCGCGTCCTCTTCCACCTTGAGTGTACCTGTTGCACCTGCTACTGGGAGAAGCAAGAAGACGTCACCCCTCGCCCAAGCTGTCATTAATGCTCCCGTCGCGAAACGCGCACTGTCCGTCGGCGCGGGCGCGTCGAGATCGCGGTCCACGTCCGTGATGCCTGCCGCGGAGAATGATAAAGAGGATGAGGACGAGGAGCCCGCGGTGGACGATCGATTGTACTGCATATGCAAAACGAGCTACGATGAAGACAGGGTCATGATTGCTTGCGATCGGTGAGTGGCACTGGCTTCGTCTACAAGAGGCACCTTGTTCTAATGTTATTGTTTTTAGATGCGACGAGTGGTACCATACATCATGTGTCAATATGCCTGATCTTGAGGTGGATCTTGTAGACCAGTTTATATGTCCGGTGTGCATAGCCAGTACGTCTCCACAAATCCACATACAACTCCTCTTCGATGCTGACTTTGCAATGGCAGAGCATCCAAACATCCCACTCAAAACGACATACAAGACTCGATGCCACGCGGGGCTGCAACACCCGAGACCTGACTCTTCGGAAGCCTGCCACAAGCCTGCTCGCCGGCCGTTCTCCAAGTATTGCTCGGACGAATGTGGCATCAAACACATGGCCTATCGCATCAAAGTTTGGGGTGGAGACCCGCGAGCTCTGGAGGGTGCACTGAGGAACGCACAGCCGCGAGAAGCAGTTGTTGTCCGAGTTCTCCACAACAGTCCTAGCAACGGCGCTGTCAAAGCAGAGGACTCTCTCGAGCCCGCCGAACGCACCGAGGTCGTCACGCCGACCAAGTCGCAGGCTCAGCGCGAACTCGATAGGCTCCAATTGTCGCTGTCAAAGATCGAGAGCCGCCGCGAGGCGCTGGCCAAAGGGCAGGAGGTAACACAATGGCGCGACCGAGTCGTCGAACTGGCCGTCGCGCGCGCGGAGCGCGTCCAAGAATGTGGTTGGGATCAGCGGCTCTGCTTCGGAGACGAAGAAGTCCTGGAATTCGGCAACGAAGTCCTCGAGACGTACGAAGAGGATGAGCGGCGCGAGGTCCCTGACTCCGTCGAGGGCGTCGGCGAGTGGTGGTGCAAGGGCAAGAAGAAATGTGATCGACACGCCGGGTATGTCCGTCCCCAATCGTATTTGTGATGATGATGGCTAACGTCGTGTGTATAGATGGCAGAAGCTGCGACAGGCGGAGTGTACGCTTGAGAAGGAGCTGCATGATCAGTCGCTCGACAAATTAGCCACGCAAGAACGAGAAGTCCGGAAGCAGATGGAAGGAGTCGTGGAACTTGCAGCTCGAAAGCCCTCTGTGGGTACGGGTCCGCTGCAGCCATACAACGGTGACCCCACCCCCAAGGAGGCGTCGAAAGTACAAACGAACGGTGTGGTGAAGAAAGGCAAGAAGCGCAAGGCGGAGAACTGACATCTCGCGCCTAGCTACTACGCGGTTGACGTACGCTGTTCGTGTTGTTTGAATGATAATGCTGTCTAGCTTTGCGCTGTGTTATTAGTGTTGTCCATGAATGATATTGCGGCTGCCACCGATATTGATAGTGAGGTGAAAAATGACAAAGTACCAGATGATAAATAGAGGGCCGTGGCGTAATGAATCTGCCAGCAGGTGGCCCTCGATGTGAGACTGCTCCCTCCCGATGATTCATGTTCACTCAATAGCCGTCACCCTCGCCGCCCTCCTTGCAGAATCCACGCTCCTCGTATAGCACTTTTGACTTGAGATCGTCGTGGACCTTCTTGTCTGCGATGTCCTTCATATGATATGGCTCCAGAAGCTCAAACTCTACTTTCCGGAGTGGTACGTCGTCTTCCTGGTCCAGGTCCTGAGCAAAGGGGCCACGCAAACGTTAGCGAAAAGCCGGGCATACCAGTGCGGACGTACTATCTCGCCGAGCAAGACGACGTTCTCTCCGCGAATAAGAAAGAGGCCGCGCTTGATCTCTGCGAATACATTTTGGTGATATATCCGTTCGACGGTGTCCTCCAGCACGAGATTAGCTGCCACCAGCATGTCAGAAAGCGTCACCAATATTGAACGGCTGACCGTGCAAATACCGAATTGATCGTAGGAGCGCAGCACGCCCTGCAGCTTTCGGCCGTCCCTGAGGATCACCAGCATCTTCCCTAGGCAAATAGGAGCGAGGAACACGAATATGATGGGATGACAAGGGGCTTAGGTTGGGGTGGCTGTTTTATCGGAGGTGCTGAGGACAGACGTACTGTCGACGCAATCCACCAGCGATCCCGACGTTGTGAAGGGGATTAGAGAATCCATCGTGGCTGGCACCCGCGGGTCGTACTCGTCGTCGCTGTCGGTCGTGGAAAGGGGAATGATCAAGGAGTCCAAGTGTTCACCGCGAGCAGCTTTTGCCTAGGCAAGCGATGCAAACCACATCTCAGATTGTCGAGTCGTTACCTTCTTAAGCTGATATGGCCGAGTCGTTAAGGCGAGTGATTTGAATGTTTCATTATCACTTGGGCATTGCCCGCGTAGGTTCAAATCCTGCTGTCAGCGTTTGCTTCGCTGTGTAGAACTTTTCTCCTGGCCTCCAATGTGTAACGTTATAACAGTGGCAGTAAGTTGTAACACTGGTGACTGGTTAGTACCGGTTAGTGGTCACTGAACAGTGTTGCAATTTGCAAGTTCACAACTTTTAAACCTCAGGAGACTATAGTAAGGCTCCAACCATTTAGTTTACGTTTACGAAAATTTTGTAAATAAATGTAAATGGTTATAAACAGTTTATGAACAGTTTATATATGGTTTAAATGGTTGTTTTCTGTACATG